>JAQPPZ010003330.1:0-134166 GCA_028583015.1 Wollemia nobilis | reverse complement strand
TTTGATCTCTTTGAAAATAACTAGATAGCGCACCAATGCTTGTATTCATACTGTGAATTTATGAAGCTGTCTTTTGTTCAAGTTTCAGATATCTTCAACCAAAAATTAAGCATAAGGATTAATAAAGATGCATATATCTGTATGTAGAGGTGAATCCACAATGTGTCACTTTACAAATCAAGTTTGGTATTAGAGCTTATTTTCCTGAAGAACTTTATATGCAAGGTAGAATATCTCAAAGAAAGGACTTAGCCCTATATAACCTAGATATTGGGAGAAGAAGGATCAGATCTATGAAAATGGTAGATCAGTCAGAACCTAAATCTTCAATAATGTCCAACAAGAAATTTCAAAGAATATTTCTTGAAATGGGAAACACTCTCCAAAATTTGATGGAGTTGGTGCTTTCTCAAGAAGAAAGGAAATCAAGGAAAGAAAAGAAGAAATTAGATTCAAAATCTAATATTGTGTCTGGTGCTTATAATGGTGAGAAAATTGAGATTGAATAATCCCACTCTAAAAAACCTAATAATATCTCATCACAACCCTTGATTGCAAATCCATTCAAAATGGAGGTCAAAATTGATATTCCAGCCTATGAAGGGGAGTTAGATCCTAAAAAATTATATGGATGGCTGAAAATTTTGTAGGTTTATTTTAGTACTAAGTACTATATAGAGGTACAATAGGTCAGCTTTGCTAGATTGAAATTGAGTGGCCATGCTTTCACATAGTGGGAGGTATACTCAGTTGGATTAGCAATAAATCAACAACCAATTTTATAAATATGGATATAATTTGTGAAAGATATAAGAGCTCAGTTTTATCCTATTGGTTATCAAGAGAATATGGATGGGATATGGCTATTTATGAGATAGAGGAAGGGACACACAATCCAAGAATACATCATAGAATTCAAAAAATAAGTTGTGTTAATGGGTGTTAATCTTCACAATCCTCAAATATTTAATAAATATAAGTGTGGTTTGTCTTATCATATCAGGATAAAATTGGTATTATTTGATGCCAAGGACATTTATGAGGTATGCATTAAATCCATATACCTAGAAATGAGGGTCAAAAATCCAATGAAAGATAATAAGGCATCAAATTCATCTAAATCCTCTAATATTGTAGAGAAAACCAAGGGTTCCATTAGTAAAGGCAAGAAGAAACTAGGTGATACAACCACAAAATAACAAAAGGGTGAAAAAATTGCAAGGAGTGTAATTTTCATACTCATTAAAGTGATAATTGTTGGAAGCTCCACCCTGAAAAGAGGTCAAAATGGTGGAACAAGGAAAAGAAGAAATCTACCAATTCTACTAAAAGGGTTGAGCAGGAAGAAGAAGGGTGTTTTAGGGAAGAGGATGAAGGAAAGGTAGTGTGTGCTACTAGAATCAAGCCTTTAAGGCAAGAGTAGACCTCTGATAATGAGGAAAAATATTCAGAGGCCAAGAAAGAGGAATTATTTTGGGTCTACATACAAGTGTAGAGGATGAAAGTTACAACATTGTTTGATAGCAGATCCCAATGGAATTTAATTTTTAAGGATATAGTGAAGTAGTTGGGATTGAAGACTTTGGATCATCCACAATCATATCCATTAGGATGGGTGCAGAAGGATGTGGAGATATAGGTAATCAAGCAATGTACTTTATAGTTTTCATTTAAAAATTAATTTCATGATGTAATTACTTATGATGTAGTGCCTCTTGATATTTGCCAAGTAATTTTTGATAACCCATATTTATGGGAAATAGATGCTTTTTTTAAGTAGAGGTGCACTTTTTGGAAGTTGAAGAAAGGTGGAATCACCTATGTGATTAATCCTAGAAGGTTGTAAAATAGATTTCAGCTTGTGATAGCATAGCAGGCCAAGCATTTGGTGAATGTAATTCATACTATTGATGATAAGAGGTATATATAGTAATGTGTAGTTCAGCAAGGATATGGAAGTAGCCAACTGTAATCCCAAACAAAAGGAGTTTGAGAATTTTTCTTTTGAAGAGTACAAGGGGTAGTATGTAGAAGATAGTAAACCTAGAAATAAGTACAAGGAGTTGAAAAATGGAGTGCAAGGTAAATCCAATAAGGATTTTCATTTGGAAAATGACTTTTTTTTCAAAGAGGAAAAAATACGTGTGCCCAAGGGATATAAATGCTTAAAGTTGATAAGGGAAGCTCACACATGACTAGTTTATAGTCATTTTAGTGTGCATAAAATAGTAGCTAACCTAAAATGATATGTCTATTGGTCCAATATGCAAAATGATGTGTCTAATTTTATCTGTGTATGTGAAAATTATAGCTTAAGAAAACCTAGCAACCACAAAGGTAAAATATTAAGCAAGGCAAAATGGATCTCTAAGAAGCAAGTGGAGAAATAATATCCCCATCTAAATAAAGATGATTTTGAGGGACCAAAATCCTCCAATAGGGGAGGTCTTGATCAAGAGATAAATTTTAAAAAAAGTTATCTACAAAAAGTGTGGAAAGATCTTTGGATAAAATTCTCACTTTGGAGCAATAAACACTTGTAAAAATAGACCATGGAGGAAAATTGGCTTAACTTCCATCATTTAATGAGTGATAAACACCCACTTAATAAAATGGGTTGGTTTTAAATAACCAAAACCCATTTAATTGAAGAACATGTGCTTATACCGAGAGGGGGGGTGAAAAATATAAGATAAATCTATTTACTTATCAATACATATGATAACATCAATAGTAATAAAGAAAAAATCATTACACAAAGCATCACACACATGAGAGACATGATTTTACATGGTTCACCCAATGTGCGCTATGTCCACAGAGAAAATATTTCACTTAAATTTTCTCAAAAAAATTCTTGGGAATCCTTCCCTATTACAATGTTTATGGACCTCTGTCCAAAGGAGACACCAATCCCCTAATCAAGTTCATGGATATCTATCTATGGGAGAACTCTTTCTCCCTTGCTTTAGTTGGTGATCCTCTAGAAGACTAGTGCCTTCATTTTACTGGCTTGTGGATCACTCTCCACTGAAGATCCCTATCCTCACTCAGAATAACTCTATCCTCACTACCCTAGATAATGGATCTCTATCCATTAGATACTAATGTCCTCTACTCTATCACCTCCAAAGCCTACTCTTAATTTGCTTTATCGCTATCTCAAATTTGTACTGAACACTATCCTCTACCCTATATAAATATGCTCAATATCTATCTTTGGTCTGCACTAAACACAGTCCTTTGGTCTAGCATAAATTTTCTCCATAGCTATCTCTGGTATGGCACAAACCTGTCCTTAATTCTGTACCAAAATCTATCCTTAAATATATCCTCAAGCCTTAACACAAATCTTTATCCAATCACTAATAAACTCTTCTATATCTTCCCCACACATTTTCTTAGGGTTTGAACAAATCAATCAATCAACTCTGCTCACAAGTCTTCTCAAAGACTTACCTCAAATATATCCATAAGTATTCTCTAGAACTTGCTCAATCTGCTCAACAAGTCTTCACTAGAACTTTCTCAATCTGTTCAACAAGTCTTCACTAAGACTTACCTCATATCTGCTTTGTAATATTCCACAAAAGCTCACACAAATATGTCCTTAAGCTTTTACAAAAGCTTTCTCAACTCAACTCAATCTATCATAGAAAACCTCTTTCAATATCTTTCTCAAATCAATTTAGAATATAGAATAATTTGTTTCATAGAACTTAAACTATCACTTCAACACTTCCAATAAACTAAGCCCAATCAAATCCACTCAACCAATCACTCAATGAAAGCTTAGTCAACAATTCTTATCAAAAAAACCTCACATAATAATGATACTCATGATCTTTCACAAATCCTAGTTCAATATTATTATCAACTTCACATAACAATGATACTCATGATCTTTCAAAAACTCTAATCAAGCATATGAAATCTTACTCAATATTTCTAATAATGCTTATCAAACAAGGTTTATATTGTCAAATTTCATTCCATAAAACCCACATTAAACAACATTTGATATCTCAAAACCAAACTCAACAATGCTTATCAAACAATCATTTTCACTCTAACTTAGCATTCACAACATCCAACAATATTTCACTCACAAGGAAGATATGCCCATACCTTTTGTTTGATGAAGTTTTAACCTCAATACCTGTCTCAATCACAATCACTCTCTTTGCCAATCTCAAGGGTTATATAGCAAAAATCTATCTTTAATATTTTCTTTAAAAAATATTTCACAAAGTCAAAATATCAAAAATCAACTATGCCTTATCTCTCTTAATTTTTATAATATAAATTTATTTCAACAAAAATATCCAACACCTTTGGCACACCTTATTTCTCCTTTTATAAACTTTAACCACTCAAAAATCAAACACAAAAATAAAACTTTGCATACCCTTTTATCTCCCTTGTATAACTCACAAACCCTTTTTAAATATGTACTTTCCAATTAACAAAACTTCAAGAAATTAAAAATTAATTTCCACCTTTGCAATTTTTAGATGCAACAATCAAACCTTAGTGATGTGAGCGCATAACTTAGTCAATCCACCAAAAAGGCCTCGATGGGTTTCGAACATGCAAACCCTTCCTTACAAGCACCTTTGCAAAGCACGTGCCCACCAAGTAGGCTATGTGCCTCCACACAAATGGAAAGGAATGTATCTTCCCTTTGTTCCTCTTCTATGGTGCAGACCAAAACCTTCTATGCTTGCAAAAATGAAGACCACAAGAATCGAAACTTTAACATTGTGCCTACAAATGTCTTAGTGTAGCCCCTGGCTGCCAACCATGCTACCCAGTGCCTTGCAATGTGAAGTGGGATCCCCACTTACTTGCCCCTTGTTCTGATTCTTTAAACCTTTTAAAACACATACAATTTTACCTCTTTACCTTATGCATGATTTTCTATATCATTCGATGGATTGCATGGATGATTATTTGAAATAACACTTTCCCCTTCTTATATGCAATATGCCATGTGCTCAAAACATCGGTGACCTTTTTAAATTCAATTTTAATTCAAATTTTTTAAAACTTTGTGCCCTTATAACCCTAACCTTTAGGGTTATTTAAATTTAATCATAAACTAATTTATAATTAATTTAATAACTCTTAGAGTTAATAAAATTAAGTTATAAATTAATTTATAATGAAATTATTATTTATAATAAATTTAAATCTTTAGGTCTTAACCTTAGACCATTAATATTATAATTAAATATTATAATATTATTTTTCTTGGGCCTTCCTATTGCTTTTTAGACCTCATCTGACTACCTTGAATATTATAATAAGAGATATTATAATATTATTTCCCTTAGACCTAGAAGCCATCTTTCCCTTGCACTACTTACTGAAACTGACTCTTGACATCAATGACAAAAAAAATTTCTCATATTTCCAACATTAATAAAATGGGTTGGTTTTAAATAACCAACACCCATTTAATAAAATGGGTTGGTTGTAAATAAAAAACCCTTTTAATAAAATGGGTTAGTTTTTAATAACCAACACCCATTTAATAAAATGGATTGGATTTAATTATCAATACCCATTTTAGAAAAGGAGGTTGCAAGTATTTAAGAAAATGGGGCTACACGCATTTAATGAAAATGAATTTCTTTCACACAAAACTTAGTGGCAAATTGTTCCACAACACAAAGTGGCAAATGGTTGCATAGCACTAGGTGGCATTTTAGTTTTTACACATCATAGTGTGGCAGAGTTTTTAGAATAGATTATGGAAAATTATTGCAGAACATATAGTGATGACTTGATTGCCATATCTATAGTGGAAAAATAGAAAGAGAAGAAAAGACATCAGATTAGGGGGAGTAGAGTTGAATAATGGAATATTGCAATCTAATACCACAGTAAGGATTGTAATCAAATTATTATTTACAATAAAAATATGCAGAAATCTCTTTGATTAGTGTTTTACCCATTTTGGGGTTTCCACATAAATTTGGTGTTTCTCTTTAAACTATGTGTATGTTTTTTTTTAATATAAGATTATTGATATTATTTACCTTAATTACGAGAATTACCAGATTAATACTAACACATAGAAAGAGTTTATCTCTTTGAAAATAACTAGAAAACACACCAATGCTTGTAATCACGCTATGAATTTATGAAGTAGTTTCTCGTTTAAGTTTCAGAGATCCTCAACCATAAATTAAGCATAAGGATTAATCAAGATCCATAGATATGTATGTAGATGTGAATCCAAAGTGTGGCACTTTACATATCAAAGGATGTGGATCCCCATGATATGCTCCACAAAATTGTGGTCAAGTGTATGCATCTATGGTGGAAATATTGGAAATGACATTTTGATACACCCTTCAAAAATTAAAAACCTTAAAATGTGTACTCATGAATTTCCCCTCATTTACCTCCTACACTTAATACTTGATGGCATCTTCAATCCTCCAACAAGAACTAGAAGCATTGATTCTACTCTATTTGCGATGCAACTCTAGAGCTCAAATTGGCTCATTTATATTGGTGTTTACTTTTCCAAGGATTATCGGTTTAGAAATGGTTAATTCATTTGGGGGTGATAAACCCTAAATATCCTTTCTATAAATGTTAAGAGACCATAAAGAATTTGTTCTGGTTCTACCCTAGAGCTCAAGCATCTTGGGCCTGGATCCATGACTTCTTTAGACTATTTAGACCTAGGTTGTTTTCTTAGCATATGATCCTCCTTAGTGATAGGACTAGCATGCTTACAAGCATCAACCAAATCTAGCATATTTTGAGAATGGATATTTTGTTTAACATTTGGAAAGCTTGAAATAATGCTATTTTTTCTAATATAAGTGTTTCTACAGATTTATCTACTTATGCAAAAGCTATGATTTTCTCTAATATGTTGTTATAGATCCAATTCTAAGACAACAAGGTGGCTTTATAGGTAGATCACTTAAAGACTCTGCTAAACCATTGGGTAAACACCCCCTACTTACTGTATAGAGTACCACCCTCCCTACCTGATTTCAAAATCCAACCTCCGAAAATCCAACCTCCCTCGAGAGGTTGGAAGTGGGGTTGCAATTCATCATCTCCAGATTCTTGTAGCCCTAGACCAAGTAGAGGTATGGGAAACTCTTTGTATCAACACTACTCACAATATTAAACCAATGGATGGATTTTCAATCTAATCCCTTCCTCTTAAGTGTAAGTATGGGGATAAAAGGATTACCCCTACTCTTCCTTTGGATGGAACCTAACAATTACTTTGATGGAAAATGACACTCCAAGTTAATAGGAAAAGTACCACTCTAAAAAATAGTCTATATGGAAGCCCATCATTGAATAACCTAACCCACAGGTTGGGTGGGGCAATCCATTAGATAAATATTCCCTATTTTGTTGGTGTTGCTTCTGTTTCTCTAAGTTTTAGTGGTTCTTACCTTCTTTGCAGTTGTATTTTTATTTTTTTAATCCCCTCAATCCTGTATAGGATGATGAAGAGACTTTCTAGATTTAATTTTTGCGGTGCGCTTCTATACCACCCACATTTTTTGTGATTAGTGTATTTTTATTCTTTTAATAATATAAGTCATTTTTCAACAACAAAAAAATGCTAAGTATACTACAAGAATATTAACATATATAACATGAAGGGAATATCCATAAAGGAATGCTCTTTTAACATTAGAAAAATATAACTTGGTGATGATAATGCTTCCATCAATTTGAAATAATATGATATGAATAAAGGATATTAAAACAACAACCAATGGACAACAAGAACACAAATCCAAACTAATAATAAGATAATGGTAGTAGTAGAGTATATTATAATATAAATAACAAAGCAATTATCAATTGAAAGAAGTATTAGTATTGAGAGAACTTTGCTTGTGAATGTATAGTTATTGCAAATAATATTTCATGGGTAATATGTATATTGTACGCTCAAAGTAAATACAATTTGAAAAACAAACATGATTAAAGTATAAGAGGAAGTGGATAAATCCATTACGATAATATTTTAACATATAAAATATTTATAATTACATCAATGCAGACACAACTAGAGGTGATACCTCCATTTTAGACATAGATGTGGTGGCATAGGTATTGTGAACCTTTGAAAAATATAAAATTTCTTTGATATGTATTTTATTTATACATTGAGGGTAGTCACAATAATAAGGGTAAAATCAATAACCTATTTTCACACTTAATTGTGAGCAAATATGGATATGAACAAGAGTAAGAATAAAGCCTCGAAAAGTTTAGTTTAAAAGCATGTAGTCTAAAAAAGTGTAATTTGAAGTGTAATACAAAAGTGCATAGTATGAGTCATATATGTCACTTTAAGCATGAATATAAAGTTCATTTTACATATTTTGAAGAATCATATCATTTTTCAAGAGACCATCCAAGATGATGCAATTCATATAATAATTCCATTTGGAATAAGGATGGAAGTCACTAATTAAGTCATCTGGTAGGAGGGATGTCATCTAGAAAAGAAATAATTTCATATAGCTAAGGGTCAAGGATACTTTGACAAGGATGAAGTCTATTTGCATGATAAATGATATTTTATGTATGAAAAATAATTTCATTAAATATAATATCTACAAAGTAATGTATATATCTAGTAGAGTACGATAGCTATAGTCTGAAGTATTCCATATAATATGATTATAGCCTAAGGAACCACCTAAAGGATTATTGTAGTTTCATGAAATTATCTAAATATAAGTATAGTATATGGTACCTCTTGAAGTATATTTATAGTCTAATAACCTCTTGGAGGATGATTCTCATCAAATATTAAAGTATCTTCCAACTTTACAATATCATCCAAGTTTTAGGTGTCATCTAGGATGATACCATAACACCTAAATTATTTTATCATTTGATAGATGGAAATATAACTCAATCAAATCCAAATAGTACTTTGTTAAAGTAAAAACCAAAAGCTAAGGAAGAGAGAAAACTTGAGTTTACATGGAGGCTATAGGTAATAATATCTCTAACAAAAGGATAAATCACATTTTTCTCAATAAAAAGTTACTTTAATTTATACTTCAAGATGAAACAACATAATTTTATGTTGTATGAAATCAAATGGGCCCACACCATGCATGAAAGAGAAAAAAATCTAAGTCATGAAATTTTACCTTACTAAGTAGTAGAATTTTACTATGTCATAAATGAAGAAGCGATGGAAGCTATCATTTAGAATATTATGCATCATGAACATGAATATGTTACCTAAGTGGAAGAATTATAAAGAACAATAAATATATTATTCAATAAATTGTTATAATATCTATTAATACAAGGTATTCAAACATGTCATCTAGGACATGAATAGTGAAATATTACATGCCTTTCGGAAGAAAAATTCATAAATTACTATCTAAATTATGCAAGTTATTACTACCCAAGTAATGAGTGATACTACTTTTTGTGATTTATGTTTGTCTAGGAGGAGTGCATCTAACAAAGAAATTTGAATATTATTTAATAATTTCATTAGATCAAACCATCTAATTATATTGAAAAAGTTTCATTTCCTAAGAACATCATCCAAAGAACATCAATGATAACCATGAAAATACCAACAACAATATATTGGCTATTTGTGATAATCTCTAAAATCTTGATAAAGAGGAGAATTAGTATAGGATAAATTTTTGGTTTTTTTCTACATCCTTTAGAGATTTTACCATACCCTACAAAGGCATTACCCGTTGATGCTTTCCTATATAATAAAATGATATGCATGATGGGTACCACCCTTTGACCTAATGAGGGGTACTTTCGTTTAAACCTACAAGGTGATTCTTCACCCCTTTAATCTAAGACAAATATTGAGAAACATTAGTGCTCTAACTTAAGTTGATTCTAGTTGAAACAAGAAACTAAAAAAAGGGGTTAAGGGAAAATTATGTTGACTAAATCACCATAAAATGTGTTATAAAACCTGATCATTTTATTAATTACCAAGCAAAATAGGAGGTTTACTTGAGTTATTTTAAATTCTAAATTTATGAATTCCATATAGAAGGTGAGGAACCAAAATGAGAGTAATACGTCCTAAAAATATTGAGATATATCTCTACCTAGTGTATGACTTGTTGGCAAGGATATGTTGGTTTACAATAAGGGTAGATGTAGGAATACAAGTTGGTCTACATCATGTTGCACAATAATTTCATATGTTACATGATAATATTTCATATAATCAATGATTATTCTAATTGTATTTAGTCATGTCATATTATGTTTTGATTTTTATTTTTTGATTAGGGCAAATACATGGTTTTGAAAGGTTGTGTACCCTTTGTATTCCAATATAAAGATATACAGGTATTAAAAAACAACCTATAAGATACCATCATACTTCTTACACAACTCAGAAGTTGTTAAAATAAAAAGACTACTACTTGCCACTATAGACCATTGTAGATACACTATAGATAGCTATAGATCACAACATAAATTATTTTTGTCCTTCCCCAACTAAGTTAGTTTTGTATGAAATCCATAAGGGGGATCCATATTTGTTCATATTCTCTAAGTGCACCCCTATTACACTTTCTATAAGTGTGCAAAAATTCAAAATTCTCTAGAGATTTTAACATCTATAGCATATCCTCAATAATACTTGACACTTGCTAGCTTACCCTAGTTTTCTCTTTCAAGCAATAAATAATATCTAAAGTGTCTTCCTCTACTATAACATTCTTCACTCCTATGTCTATTCGTAGCTTTAAACTATCAAGGTATTCTCTAGCCTCAACCTGGTGGTTGGTCATAGTGCCTAGATATTTAGTAAATACCCCCACCATAACATTGTTGGTGTTCCTGTTAACTCCCCCTCCACCAAATTTACTTGGGTTATCTTTGGAAACCTCATAAAAATTTAGTTTTATCAATTCCTCTTTAGGAATATACCAAATAACTTGGTATCTCAAATCTATTAGGAAAATATCTTCCTTTTATAAAGGTTTAAGATTCCACTTCAAGACTATACTTACATGCTTACCAAATTTAGGTTTCTCCTTTAGATTCATAATTGACAAGTTATCTAGAATGGATCCTTTATGATTTGATTATTTTTGGCTTGTGGTATTTTCTCCCTTTGAATAGCCTTTTATTTATATCAAGCCAAATGCCCCAAACATAGTGAAGTAGAATGAGATCATATATCATGTTTAATCTACTACTTCTCATTGACCTTTCCCACTATTGTAGCCAATATAACATGTTATCTAATAGGACCCAAATTATTCGCAATTATAAAATTAAATAATTAAGAACCTTCAATGAGTATTTACATTCTAACATAATGTGTTTCATAGATTCTTCATCAGCCTCACATAGGTGACATCTATTAGGGAAGTAGAAACCTCTTTTTTCAAATCCATAGTAAAAAAATATTGTTTGACTCTCAAACCAAAGGAAAATAACTATATTTGGAAAATATTTCTTCCCCATAATTTATTCCATGTAAATACTCCACTCAATTCTACAAAGAATAAATTATAGGTTGATTTGACACTAAAAACATTGTTAGAGGTTTGACCCCAAACAATGGAATCTTCTTCCAAGGATGATCCCATATGGTACACTCTCAATTTATTATTGAGTTTATCAAGAGATCCTAAATTCTATAAATTTCCTATTAATTTATTCCATCCTACCCCTTCTTCCTTCCTTTCTATGTAACCACAATGCAAACTACCATATTCATTCTCCAATTAATTCTTGATTTTGAACATGTCATTGTCCTTACAAAGTGAATGCTTTTCCAACCAAGCATCCTCCCAAAAGTGAATTTTTTTTCATTTACCTACTTTCCATTTGACATCCTTTGAAAGTACATATTTACTTCTCACACAGTGATTCCATAAATATGAGCCTCTGTAAGGGTCTAAGGTAGTCAAAAATATTGTTTGCATCTTGATGATCCAAACACCTATTCTTTAGAATTCTTGCCCATAATAAATCCCCTTCCTTGATGATCCTCCATCCTATTTTTGTAGTAAGACCTTATTAAAATTTTGGATGTTCTTTAGACCTAATCCCTCACTTTATTTAGGCCTATCGACTTTATCACATTCCATTAGAGTTAGTTTATTCTTTTCTTTTGATCCTGACCATAGGAACCTTTTTGAATACTCTCCACTATAAATAGTCTTCCAAAGAATTTTAAACACTAAGAGAAGATACACGAGGATGGCTTGAAGAGTCCTTTTCAATATCTAAAGTTTACCAACCTAAATTAGAATATTATCCTTCCATCCTTATAACTTTTGTTGAAATTGTTTGAGCAATGGGTCCTAAAAATTATTTTTACATATACCAGTAATAATTGGTATACCAAAATAAAATGAAGAAAGAACTAAAATATTGCATCCAAGAACTCTAGATATTCTCCTTTGTCTATCCTTGGGTACATACACAAAATATACTTTACTTTTTTCAAGTTAATAATTTGGTCATATGCCTTCTAATAAAAATTGAGAATACTTCTAAACCCTCTAACTTCTACTATAGAAGATTTACCAAGGACAATTGTGTCATCAACAAATTACTAGTGGTAAATGGCTTTGATAGATGCAAAAGGTTTCAATCCACTTATCTTGTCTAAATTTTAGGTTTCTTTAATACATATTCCTAAATATTCTACCATAAGAATAAAAAACTAAGGTTATAATGAATTGCCTTTCCTCAATTCTCTACTACTCCTAAAGAATCCCATCAAAGTACTATTAAAGATAGCTAAAAATATTGAACAAGAGTAACAATAACCAACCCATCTTCTCCATATTTTTCTATAGAAAAATTTATTGAGCACTCTATTTAGGAAGCTCCAATAAACCCTATCATAAGACTTATCCATATCTAACTTAAGAACCATACCTTCTCTTTCATATTTATCCATAGGATGCAATGTTTTGTACAAATTTATAACACCATCTAAAATTTATCTCCCATTTACAAGACCTCTTTGTTTATCTGCTATTATTTTTGGAAGGATAATATTCAATATTAACATAATTAAATTTGAAATGATTTTGTAAATGGTGTTATAGAGGTTGATTGGTCTAAATTTATTGAATATTTTCAAGCCCTATTTCCTAGGAATTTAGACTAGAAAGGTGTTATTTTACTTAAGAATATTTCTTGAAAGGTGAACTCTTGAACTACAACCACCACATCATCTTTGACAATATGCCAAAAATCCTAAAGAAGGTCTACTTGGATCCCATATAGCCCTAGTGTCTTTACCTTTCCCAAAGAGAAAACATCTCTTACTTCTTCCTCACTAAATTTCTTCATAATACTTTCATTCTTATCTCTAGTCATTAATTTTAGTATGTGCCATAGTATACTGCACATAACTTCATCACCATTCTCTCCATATTTAGATAATACAGATTTGAAATAACTAATTCATGATTAATCTAGACTTCTCCTTTAGTTATATTCCTATTATACTATAATATTTTATTCATTTTAGCTACACTCCTATGCTTGAGAATAGAAACATGAAAAAACCTCATGTTTCTATCCCCCTTTGTGAGCCATTTATTTAAGGATTATTGCTTCCAATTTTTTTCCCTTGTCACACTATGTAATTCAAAATGAATTTTTTGTTCCTTCTTACAAAGTTGAGCATCCATTTCATTCATGTTGATTTCCTCCACTAAGTAGATAAGTTCTTGCCTTAAGATTTTTTTTTTTCTAAAAATATCAAATATAAGCTTTAGTCTAAACTTTGATCTCCTTATTCATATGCTTAGTATTACTTGATAAAATGAACATCTTGGAGCCTTGAATATAGTGAATCTATTTTTCAATTTTCTCATAAATATTAGGATGTTGCAACCACAAGAATTAAAATTTGAAGGGACTACTTTTCTTTTGACCTCCAGGTTGTAATAGAAAAAAAAAAGGTTATGGTTCAAACCTGTCCTTGGTAGAGGAACTAATGAATGCTCAAAATTTCTATAAAACCATTCTAATGAAAGAAGCATTGTATCCAACCACACTTTTATAAAACTATCCTTTAATCTTATATTAGTACAAGTAAATTTTTCCCCATTCAACTCCACATCAAAAATACCAAATCTTGAAATAAAATACCAAAATCTTCTATACTATCTAAAAAGCATTGAGAACTTGCTTTCTTTTCTCTTAGCATTAGGTGTGTGTTAAAATATCCAACCACTACCCATTTTTACCCTTTAGCATAAATACCAATTTGTGTCAAATACTTCCATGATTTTTTCCTCCCTTAACTTGAATTTGGAGCATAGATACTGGTAATTAGATAAGAAAATTTTGAGCACTTAAAAGTTACTATGATAGTTAACTAATTTCCTCCTTTAGATATTTCTTCACCATAAAATAAGGATGAGTTACATAGGGCTAAAATTTTACTTGAAGCCCCTCTAGCATCTACCATATAGCTTATAACATTTTTCCAAGTTCCTCTTTGAACACCTTCTCAAGCTGATAAGTTTAATTTTATTTCTTGAAGAAGAAGTACGCCTAGTTGGTTATATTTTATCAAATATCTATCCATCAATTGTTTTTATGGGTATTCATTCCCATAAAATTACAAGATAATACCTTCATTTATGGTTTCTCATGGTGGAATTACACCCACCAACATCTAATATCTTTTTTATTTAAGATTACATAATTTTATATTTATTTTATCTTTTTGTCCATAGAAGACAACCTACCTATCTTATTCATAGATTCTGCTTCTAAATTAAGATTCTTCTTAGCACTTTAAGGTAAATGTAAATTAGATCCCTCAAATTTCTTTGGAATAGCCTCATTAAGGGGGGAGCTCTCCACCTCCATATTCTTCAATCCTAGAGTAAAACTAAAGATACATGGTACAACCTTTGGCTCTACATCACCTTGGATATTTGCTCCCTTCCATAGTTCTTCCTTATTATGTAAATATACTAGAGATTAATTTTCTACCACAACTTACTTTTGACATCTCTCAACTAGTTTTGCATCATTCATTTTTTTTTACACTCCATCCTAGTATGCTTCCTTGTAAATATCTACTATCTCCCATAGGTTTTGACAAAATTTCATAAATTTCATCATCTACAATTTCTTTTTTTGTTAAGTAAGAAACTTCATTAATTACCGGGTTTTGCAGGTTGACCCAAAACCTATTACAAAAATCAGCCTTATGCTGAAACTAAGGATCCTTCCCATCCTAAGGATCTTTTGTCCTTTACTATGTCTAGCCTGTCTAAAAAGCCTAATAGGAAAAGGAGAGCAAACCTTGATTCTACCACCTATTAGTATAGACAAAAACAAACAAAAATCCCTAAGACGTAAGACAAAATACTAAAAAAATGCATTTGCTTTGATAGGATGACTTCCTCTATATATTACGTAAATCAAAATTAAAATGACAGGGCTTGAGGAACCTTAGGCCTCATCTTCGACATCCTCCTCGATCTCCTCATCCTTCTCTTCCTCCTCATCATCGTCGACATCATTAACCTCCACTTTCGGCATGTAACCCTCATTGAAGAAAACTTGAGTCAGAGTGTCATGGACCTCCTGCATCTGGTGAATAATGATGGTGTAGGATTTCAGAATGAATCATTTCATAATCATAATTGTAGGTCCTTCATATACTATTTCATTCCACATATATGTAACTTCCATATGCTTCTTACCATCATGGACAAGAGGAGATTTTTTTATTTATCAATAACATGATCTACCTCCAGTTCATACACTTCATCCTACCTACTCTTAACAATATTTATAGAGATATTTTCTTCAATATGGTCAAAGTTATCAACCTTCCTTTTTCAAAACTTACCACCAATATCATCTTCAAATTTAGAATTAGCTTTCCCTCTTCCCTTCATATTTTTCTTTTCTTTAGTTGGGTAGTTCCTTGCTAGATGGATTATTTTAGCATAAGTTTTTTATCTAAAGGGATTATCTAAAAAAATAAGGGTCTGAGACCAAGTTCTAAACTTGGAAACCAGTTTTATGTGATCCAAGAGCTCCCTCCCTCACTTAACCAATACACACATTATTTCCATAAAAATTATTTTTCTTTCCTTTGTAACATAAACAATAGCCAAGAATATTTCAAAAGTGTTGGGTATACTTTTAAATACCTCCTCTTCCCTTAATTGATGGGGTATATCAAGAAGCCTAACCCATTATTGGGCAACATCTAATTTCTCCATTTTATCATAAAACCCTGGGGGGGGGGGGGGGGCAAAGAAAAAAGGAAAGGGGGGGGGTACAACAACAACAACAGGGGGGGACACCCCCCCACCCCCCCCCAACAAAAAAAAATATTTTGTGGGGGGACACAAATAATTTTTGGGGGGGGGGGGGGTTAAAAACCGGGACCTCCCTTAGGGGTTTAAATCCAAGGGTCCATTTCTTTATAAATAGCTCCGCTAAACCCAAGAACCAAGGACATCCTAATAAAACCTTTTGATAATCCTCTTATGATGTGAAAGAATCTAAGAAAAACCCTTTTTGCAGAAAGAATAAATCAACATATCCTTTGATTTTCTAGTGGTATATGCTCATTTTTTTATTTATTCTAGATTTGGGGAAAAGCCTATAAATTTCTCTATTAGGCTATTATGAAGATTTTGTTGTGACCTTTCAAAGATCTTATCCAGAATATTTAGAAAAAATCCCTTAGAGTTGGAATTAAAGTGTATAACTAGAAGTTTATCTTTCTCCTCCACCACTTTCTTCTTACCTCGAGTGCAATATGCCTAGCTTATGTTCTCTTTCCCTTACAAAGATCTTTACCTCCTTAAAAAATATTTTACCTTTACATTTTCCTTTCCCACACCCCTCTTATTGATCTTATTACTAGGCCAAAGATCATTCACTCCTCTAGATCCATCTACCTTCTCATAAACACCATTTTGTAGCTTGATCATGGTACTAATATTTCTATAATAATTATTAGAGTTTAATATATAACATCTAACACCAACATGATGTTTACAAATCAAACTCTTGCTTTGAAACACTACTTGTTCTTCCAACCATGCAAGAAAAAACCCTTGATTTACACAAAACCTCACTCTACACAAAATCTTTCTTTATCAATTGTGTAAGGGTATACCCTTACTCTACACAACCATCACTCCACATAAAACCTTGCTTTATCAACCATGCTCTACAAAAACCCTCATTTTTCCAACCATGCAAGAACAAAATATTACTCTACACAAATACTCATTATACCAACCATGCAAGAACAAATTATTGCTCTACACAAACCCTTTCCAATTATACAATAATAAATCCTCACTTCACACAAACCCTCACTCTAACAATAATGTAAGAACAAATCCTTTCTCTACATAAATCCCTTTTTTTCTATTCTTCTTTTTTCTCTTTTTTTTTTTTGTTATGGTAAATCTAAATAATACTATTCCACCCACAAAAAATATAAACACAAGATATATTTAACCAAGATTTAAAGATATCACATATTTAATAACTATCAAAAATCAATCTATAGCATCTGAGACTAGCATGATATTGTTGGATTGAATCCTTGCTCTCTACATTGGAAACATCTTATTCTAAAGAAGATGAATAGTTTCTTTTGATGCATTATTTATTTGCACTATTCTTATGTAGACATGACATATATTTTCAATCTACAATGCTTTGAAGTGAATACTAAAAATTATAATTATATTATATGATTGATATTGATTTTATATTATGTTTTGATGTTATGTTGTGTGATAACCAACAATTTAATAAATAATATGTGATGTGTATAATTGTTTAGGGGTACATTTAGGTTTTTTAGAACTTGAATAATTGAGAAGCAATAGTAGGTTCCTTTATTCAACCCACCCTCAAAATGTTATGTACATCCTACCTCTTCTTCTTGATCATATCATGTGTATTATATGCTCAACCAAACCATATTCTAGATACTATAGTGCAAGGGATTAGGAATAAGAATAATACATGCTTTGCATTTTAATACAAAATACTTGGTTCCTTTATTACTTTATGATTGTAGAATAATTCCTAAAATATATTCAAAACCTGATAAAAAATAAGAAAAATAAATTTTTAATATTCTTATTCATTTTCTTGATGTATCATTTTAGTTATGTATGAACATTTTGTTATGGTTTTTTCTTTATACAATTTTTGTGTCTATCATTTTTTCAATTCTATATCTTTAATTTTTTGTGTTTGATTCCCTTGATATTGTAGCATTTTAATCATATTTTAATACTGTTTTATGGTTGTCTTACCTCTACAATATTTTTTCCTATGTTCTTTTCCTATTTTTTCCTTTTCATTTTAAATTATTTTTATTTGATAATTTTGTGCTTTTACTATATTTTAGGTTGTTATCATGTAATAACCTTATATTTATTTGTTTACTTATATCATAAAAAATGAGTTAATATTACTAGGTGAAACAAACTAATTAGATGACTTTTATGAAATATAGGTTACAAAGTGATAGTCAACTTGAATAGTTGCTTTTATATCACATCATCAAATTGTATTGTCACCAACCACTTCCATGATAATTTGATCTACATTTAATCTTAATGTCATTACTTAAAGGTAGTGAAAGAAATATGGGAATGGCTATGACAAGGGATCACTGCTAAAAAAGATAAAATTTAATAGATTTCAATGCCATATAGCTATATACCAAACACAAAAACTATGATAATTAGATTTTAAAAAATACAACTCATACTTGTGCAAGCATAAATGATTACAAAGATAAATATAAAGATATGAATACATAGGAATAAAAATTAACTATTTTTTTTTGGTAAATTAAAATATTAGATTACTAAAACGGGTTTAAGGATCCCGAAACCATGATACAAAACCAACAATGCTTGTTGTGAGTAGAAGATAGTAACAACAGGGACAAACCATAGACCTTAAAACATGAGAAGCCAAAAAGGAGGATGCAACCTCAGCCATAAGGACACAGAAAAAAGGACACACCCTAAGATGAAAAACCCACTTAAGCAAAAAGGAATAGGCTCCACGTAGGGTAGCCACAGGAACAGAGGAAGACCAAATAGCAAAAAAAATAGGCTCCATGCAGGGTAGCCTCTGAACCAAAAAATTAAGGAAATGAGGAAATTAATCCTTCATAGGGACCTTGTCCTCATCCTTGAAGTCATCCTGATCAGCTTCCTTGGGCTCTTCTTTAACCACAGTCTCATTTTCAACTTCGGACCCGCCATAAACCTCTTGATTGCTCTAACCTCCAAAAACCAACTTCTGAAGTCCTTCCCTGATGTCAATTATCGAATTGACCATGGCATTCATCATGGCAATGGTCGAAGAAATGATGAATTTCTTTAGATGTTTGGTCTCATCCTCAGGTTCCTCCTCCTAATTTTTCATTTCAATAGCATTGCACCGAGCTGCCAGGTTTTCGAGACAGGAAGAATTTCTCAAAGGTTCTTCGACACTTTCAAAACTAATACTCTTCCTTGCCCTCAGTTCTATGACCACCTCAATGGCCTTCCTCTTATTTTTAGCAAGGGTAAGGCGAGAAGAAAACCCCATAGGTTTGGTAGGACTAGGGATGCTTGGGTTGGGTTTGGGGCTATTGGCTAGGACGTAGGTGTAAATTACCTTGAAAATATCCTAATGGAGGTGCAGGTCATGGTTATTTTTGTCTCTACAAGCATTGATCAAGAAATTAATGGAGTTGAGAAAAAACTAGGGGATACTAAGGGGGTTGATGTCATGGAAATGATTAACAAAGGCCAAATGGTAGGTTTTGAGGGTTTTATCTGGGTCATCGACGGTGATGAATTCCATAATTGGTTTCATCACATCATCCCAAGGGGTATTCAAGTCACTTCTGTAAATTCCAAGGGCCTTGGCATTTTTAAGGATCTTCTCATTCTCCTTGAACTCCTTGAGTTCAACCTCCCAATTATGCTTGTGCCTATGGATAGATCACCCTTTAGGATTATAGTCAGTAATATTAGACAACATATGAAGGTCTACCATGAAACTTATTTCATGCACAGTGATAGCACCATTATCCAAAATTTCCATGAAGGCTAAAGTAATATCTAGCTCATCACCAGAAAACATATGGAGAAAGGGGAAAAAGTGGCGGTCCTTGAGGATTTTTTCACAATAGGGTCATAGGCAAAATTGTTGGGTTCAATGAAAGGCATGGTGGACAGACGATGGGGATTGAAATGGATATGGATGAGAGAGACAGGGTCGAGCAAAAGGGACATCGAACAACGAAATAAGATGGGGACAATATGGGGGGCGATGGCTAGGTGAGGAGGTGCAATGGCGTATAAAAAGTAGTATATTTGGGAGAAACACCACGAACGTCAAGAAACACCAAAAAAAGTCATTATAGAGCATAGGAGAAAGCCAAAAAGGAAGACATGAGA
Source organism: Wollemia nobilis (assembly GCA_028583015.1). Lineage (NCBI taxonomy): Eukaryota > Viridiplantae > Streptophyta > Pinopsida > Araucariales > Araucariaceae > Wollemia > Wollemia nobilis. The sequence goes on along the minus strand of JAQPPZ010003330.1, from coordinate 113,698 downwards.
GCAAGGAAAATTTGGCACACAGGGAAAGGACAACTTGCACTTGAGAAGGGGATGATTGCTCAGATAAGGACATTGATAGAGGATAATGTGAAGGTTTGGAAAAATAACCTTGACAAACTTTGTATTGGAAATTAGTCTAGAGTTTCTAGAAAAATATTTAGTGCCTCCATGATTTCTTAGGACACTAAGCTTTAGAATCTGAGGAACCAGCTTCAAATGACCATTGGGAGCATTTTAATTATTCTTGCAATGCCACGTCATAGTAAAATTTCTCTGAGTTACAATTTTGTATTGGGATTAGGGGTTACTCAGGCCAAGGATGGTATGATTTTGTTGCCATAATGAGCAAATAGTGTGATTATGGTGGAGACCTCCGAGAAACCTTCTATTATTGGAACTCAACACATCATTTTTGTACCTACACATGTGTGACAAATATTTAAAGCACACATTAGTGTACATTCCAACAATGAAAGCCCAGACAAAAGTGACCTTTTGGTGGTAGTTGATGTGGATGGACAGCTGGAAGATATGCTGATGGTAGATATGGATGAGATGGATGGAAAGCTAGGTGAACTGGTGGCGGTAAAGATGGATGATGTGGATGGACAGGTGGACCCCAATATCCAATAGGGTATTAAGGAAGTCACTTGTGATATGGCACGTGAATATCCTCCAGAATATGTTGATGTTATGCATGAGGTAAAGGATGGAGGTCTTGGAGGACAACGTCCTAGTAAGGAGAATCATTCCTTTGAGGTTTTTGTGGTCAGTAATATTATGAATATCCTTGGGAATGTCATTAATCTAGGTCTTAATGTTGATTGTATGAACTCCGATGTTAGCTAGCCTATCCGCAACCTTGTTTTCTTCTCTATAAGCATGCTGGAAGATGACATCTTGCATGTCAAGTACAAGAGTCTTGGCTTCTTCAATATAGTCTCTAACTCTCTAGGAAGGACTGTTATCATTGTGCCTTAGGTGGTTGATGATGTTGAGGGAGTCTCCTTCGACAATCAGCTTATTGGTAAAGTTATTTTCAATGGAAATACCTCTCCACATGCTTTTTGCTTTAGCAAAATGGTTGTTCTATTCACCCAATCCCTCATAAAATGCTAGGATGACTTTTCCTTGGTGGCTTCGAAGGATGCCTCCTACTCCTACTTTCCCTGGGTTACCTTTAGCAGCTCCATAAAAATTTAGTTTTAACCATCCCATCAGTGGAGGGATCCATTTGGAGTCTATTCTAGGGTTGGCCGGAGGACAAGAATCCTCTAAGGATAGGCCAAGAGTTTTTCCTAGCTCAGTCTCAAACCTGGAGGCTGGTTTGGGGGAAGGGGGTATGAGGGAAGCATTTTCCATTGCAAAGGCTAGGATTTTGCTGGTGATGAGCTTTGGAATATTTGGCTTTTGGGAGAAGACTCTGCTATTTCTTTCAATCTAGACTTGCCAAAGGAAGTGGTGGAGGTAAGTCTTCCAGAATAATTTGAGGCAAGGGTCAAAAAATGGGGAGGGCTAGTGGGTAAAAAGGTTACCGATGGAGCATGGTTTGACCCACTGGATATGGAATGAATGGAATATGGAGTCAAGGATGGATGAGGAGAAGGAACAATGGAGGAAAAGGTGAGAGGTGGATTCCCAGGTATTAAGGCATAGATTACATCTATTAGGGATGGGAATGCCTTTCTTGATAAGGTTATCTATAGTCAGGATTTTCTCTTGAATAGATAACTAGGTGAAGAAGGAGAACTTAGATATGAGCAACTTGATCCAGAAAAGGTTGAATGGTAGCAGGTTTTCTTTGTCATCAAGGAGGAGGATATAGGTAGATCTGACTGTGAAATTCCCACTTTCTGAAGGTTCCCAAATGAACTGATCCAAAGAGTTAGTTGAGGGGATGATGGTAGAATGCAAGAGGGAGTTTAGGGTGGATGATTCATTGGGGAAGACAGGGCACCTGATGCTTTTCCACTTGATGATGTTATTCTGAGTGTAAAGGAAGTTAGAGACTTTATGCCCTATTCTTGAATCGATGAAATATTTGAGTCTAGACAGAGTAGGATCCTTAATGAGAGGGTCTTTGGTGATCCATTTGTCATCCCAAAAATCAATTTTACTTCCATCTCCCAAATTCCACCTTAGGCCTTTGTTGAGGAGAGGCCTAGTACTTGTAATGGAATTCCAAAAGGCCAAACCTCGTATGGGGGCATTAACACTGAGAAAGTTGTTGTCCCAAAGATATTTTCTTTTGATGATAGAGGTCCACTCATTTTTATCACCAGATACTAGTCTCCATGCTTTCTTGGCTATCAATGTGGTATTGAGGGTATGGACCCTCCTAAGCCCTACACCACCTTTGTTTTTGGGTTTGCAAACTTTTTCCCAGGCCACAAGATGGATTCTTTGTTTGTTCTCAGTTCCTGTCCAAAGAATTTTTTTTTGAATTTGTTCTATTCTATGGGAGATAGCAATAGGGGATCAAAACATAGAGAGGAAGTACATAGGGATGCTTTGAAGGGCTACTAAAGTTAAGGTGCATTTGGCAGCTTGAGATAGGAGGTTACCCTTCCATCCTGCAAGTTTTTTTGAATTCTCTCTATGACATTATTCCACATGGAAGCTGTGGGTTGGCCATAAAACAAAGGGAGGCCAAGGTACATTGTAGGAAGGGTGGCCACAAAGCATTCAAGAATTTTGGAAATCTTATTCTATCTTTGGATAGGTGTATTTAGGAAATATAGTTTGCTCTTGCTGAAGTTAACCTTCTTCCCAACAACTTGCTTCATAAAGCTTGAGAATAAATTTAATCACCTGAGCCTCAAACATAGAAGCATTAGTGGTCAAAATAGTATCATCCACAAATTATTGATGCAAAACCAGAGTGGTCTGAGATGAGGCTTTAATTCCTAATAAAATACATGTTCTGCAAGCAACTTGAATGGTTCTTCCCAAGGCTTCGATAGTGATGATGAATAAAAGGGGTGATATGGGATCCCCTTGTCTAAGGCCTCTATTGCTTTGGAAATATCCTGCGGTGGAACCATTAATGAGGATAGAGAACCAAGGAGAAGCAATGCATGCTTTTATGAGATCAACCCACTCAGTATGGAAACCAAATTTAAGTAAGACAACTAGAAGAAAGTCCCAATTAACTTTGTCATAAGCTTTGTTCATGTCAAGTTTGATAACAAAGGAGGACTTCTTAGTCTTAGAGGTAGAATGCAAGGCTTCGTGGATGGAAATAACACCATATAGGATTGATCTGCCTTGGACAGAACTACCCTGGCAAGGATCAATGATTCTAGGCAAGATGCTCTTCATTCTATTAGCCATGATCTTGGTGAGAATCTTGTATGCAACATTACATAGGCTAATGGGTCTGTAGTCAGCTAAGGATTTAGTAGTGGGATTTTTAGGAATGAGAGCTATGAAAGTGGAATTATAACCTCACAAAATTCTCTTAGAATATTGAAATTCTCTAATGGATAGGCACACATATGCATTGACAATGTCCCAGAAAGTTTGAAAAAAATGGGGGGATAACCATCAGGTCTTGGGGCTTTATCAGGATTCATAGAGAAAAGGGCAGACTTGATTTCATCATCCTGAAAAGGAGCAATTAAGCTGGAATTAACATTATCTAAAATAGAGTGGGGGATGTGATGAAGCATGGAAGCTTGGGCAGGGGCCGAGCAGGAGTTATCATCCTCAAGGAGGTTTCTGAAGTAAGAGCTAGCTTCATTCCTAATTTCCTCTAAATCTGAAGTGGAGGAACCATCACTTTTAGTCAATTCTTTGATATGGTTGTTGCTTCTATTCCTTAGAGTAGTCACATGGAAGAATTTCGTATTAGAGTCTCCTTATTTGAACCAGAGGATCAACCCTCTCTCTTTCTTAGCTTTCACATATATTTTTGTGTGTGAAAGCTAAGCAAGAGAGAGGATTATTCCTTAGTTGTAGCTCCATTTTTACTAGTATTGAATCTAAATTTAAGGAAGTTAATTATTATTTTAGTTTATTTATATATTTATGTTTAGCTTAGCACACATTTATGCATAATGAGATACCTTTTTCTTTTCTAATTGTGATATATTGTGTTTGGCATGGATCCCTATGGAATTGAGAGCTATTTAGTTTATTTTTTGTAACATTGATCCCTTATGTGAGTCATTTCCACCTTTCTTTTACTACCTTTGAGTAATGACATAAAGATCAAATGTGGATCAAATTCTCATGGGAATGGTTACTGATAATAAAACTAAATGGTGTTATGTAGAATCAACGATTCAAGTTTACATCATATCAATTTTGAAATGCAACCACTATCCTCATAGACATAAATATGAATCTTAATAGACATGAAGGGAATGAAGGTATATTCAAATTTGGTTGGACCATAAATATAGAGTATTGATAAGAAATTTTGCATGCATCTATCCATGTCTAAAATTGGATTAATCTAATCCAATTCCCTCTATTTTGGTTTTTATCATTATAATTTTTATCAATATAAAGGAAAAGAAGTGCATAATCGATTGTTTTAATCTAAAGGAAGACCTATTTTCTTCAGTTATAATCTAGAGAATAGACATTGTATTTACTTATATAAATGAGTAAATATATATGATAGATTATAAGTGAATGTTTAGTTTTCTATTGTTTAGATTTAATATTAATAGCATATATCTTGATCTCTTCCTTGTGGATTGTAGTGTAAGCTCTATTTTTGGCATGACTTTTCTTTGGAGCATCATTTTTCTTTTATCTAGCTCCATTAGATTAGAGGGTTGGCATGGGTTTGTTTTGATATTTAAATTAGCATCACTTATCAATATTGATGAGTTCCTATTGAGCATTTTAGTTAGTGTTAGAGGAGTTAGCACTACTCGTTTCATTTATTTCAAGAATATGAGAGTAAAAATATGGAAGCCTTATTGGTGTTTGATATTATATGGTTAGTGTTATGCATTTATTATTTAGGGTATTTTTTATTTTCATACCTAGTTTTTCTTCTATTGAGTTGATATTTTTGTGTCAGTAAAATATTGAGCTTCGACATTAATGGAAATAGGACTATATTTTTGTTGGGTGCATGAAATTGTTGATAAAGCCTTGGCATGCATTTTGATCTCTATTTGAAGTAAGTATTTATTGCATTCAAATGTTTAGAATTGGAAAATACTTGAATAATAATACTATGTCATTTTTTGTAAGTACTTAGGCATGGATTACATATAATGCTAATAAAATCTTGGGTGTGGTTAGATGAGTGTACCTTTTATTTGGAATAATATTGTTCTCTCTAATGTGTATTATTTGGCATGATTTCCTCTTAGGATAGTTTCCATGGTTATCTTATTAATAAGAGTAGGTCAAGTCCATGTTAAACCTTATTAGAACCACCAATTGATGGGATGACCTTAGTTTCATATGAAGACTTTTTGTTATAGGCTTTTTAGCATAACATTTGATAGCATTGGTATAATATACTTTTTACCATCTATTACTAATTTTTAATATCAAAATTTATATTCCTAGCTAATGGGCATGGTTTTAGCACTATTATTTTAATTCCATCTACTATGTATTTTATCACACCATTGGCACTCATGATTTCTTTACTATGGGGTATAAATTTGGTATTGGTTATTTATTATGTCTTTGGTATTCTCAAAATATAATTAGAAAATAAATATACTTTGACATTATTAATGTTAGCAATTTAAGAAGTACAAAAATAAATACATGTGGTTTCCCCTTTATAGTTTAAGTATTTGTTATAGATATAATAAATTGATCAATGTTTAAATAGTAAGAAATTAAGATTAATTTAGTTTGGTATCAAAGGAAATGACATATGCTAATCACATTTAGGTAATATATTTGCTTATTTTTTAAGAAAGATACTTTAAATATGTTATAATTTTGAGATCCTTAGAAGAGTTGCTTTCATATATCCCCTTGTGTCTTATGTAAGATGTGCATAGTAGGATTAGGCATAGTCTTGATATAGACTAAGTTTTCTCTTGAACTTAGGTATAGACCATAAAAAATCAAGATCTTAAACCTATTACGATTGATATTTAAAATTACTGGGTATTAATTATTGTGTTGCATAAAACATTTCCTCCTAGGATGGATCCTAGCATACATGTTAAACTAAGAAGATTTTGACCAGATAGAGTTGATAAAGTCTCATTTGAAAAAGATCAACGAGTCCTAATGTAGCATTACATCTTGTAGCACCCTAAAATTGGCGCAGTAACCCTTAGCAAATAATTAAAATTACTTTAGTAATAATTCAAATTCAAATTTTAACCCCGAACCGCCTGTTAAACCGCTTTCCTTGTTTTTCGTACCATTTTTAGGATTTGTTGTGATCGTTGGACGATATCATCGCCGATCAGATGATATCGTCTCAGATCGGATGAATTCATCTGGAGTAGAACATCCAGACGATTTCATCCCAAAACTGATTTTTCAAAATTAGCTTCTGTTCCAACTTCTCTAACTCGGGCAGAGACGCGTCTGCACTGTTAGAGTCTCCTCCATTGGAGATCTCCCAAATTGGGATGATCCCCAACCTCCTAACCTCCCTCCTAAGCCTATTTAAACCTTAGGACCCCCCTTGACCTACCCCTGGCTGGCTGAATTCCCCTATAGTTTGATCTTTGTGTGCATTAGAATACCCTGAATTCTTATTTGCATTTGTGCCTTTCTAAGTTTTCTTGTAGGAACTCTGTTATTCTTCAGCCGAAGCAAGCTCAGATCGTCGTAGATGATCTTGTACAATATCGGACAATCATGCCCCAATTCAAGATGATTTCACACTCTATAGACGATTTTAACTGCAACCAACATTGGGGGCAATTAGTGCCTAGAGTTTGCACTTTTCTCTTTTCGTCTGCTATTTCATTTTGCATTTAGATTAGTTTATTGTTATTTTCTACTATTCTACATTTTGGAGTTCACCCATATAGCTTAAGTGCATGATAATATCATAATTTGTCATTAGAATACTATAATTTACTTGAATTTCTATTCATAATTATCATTTTAGTATCTATATTGTCATTTTACACCATTTTCCTCTATTAGTATTGCTACATTTTTTGTGTTATGTGTCTATTTCTCTGATTGCAGGTCTCTGACGAATTCGTCTAATGAATTCGTCAGATCTCAGACGATCCTGTCTGATTTCAGATGATCCTATCAGATCAAAGGCGATCTTGACTACTTCAAAAATTAGAACCTCCATCAGACATCCGGATCAGGTATGGATTTTTTCTAATCTAGTATATTTTTTGTATTCTCTATTTAATTCTATTTTTATATTCATTTAAACTCGCATTTCATGTAGAACAGTTTAGATTCATTTGGCCAAACCTAGGAGTTGAATGATTAAGCGTAAAATTGAACACATCAAACACATTCCCAACCTAGGCATGGAGACTACCACTAAACATTTCTTGGTGAACCCCACCATCCGTCAAAAAATCACCTTAATACCCCTCTCCCGAGAGGCGGGACCTTCAAAGGGTCTCTCAGTCCAAGGTACCGTCCCATCCTTCTTGCATCCTCCTTTTGGGCATGGATCCTATAGCCTGAAGGTAAGGGTGCAAAAAATTTGGAGTGATACATTTTGGTGAACCCAACGTGAAAACTAAAACCTTTTGAAAACAAAAAAAAAACAAAAAATAGATGCATTTAAAATTGTTAGAAAACTACTAAGTTGCATATCATGTTTAGATGGTAGCTCCTAAGAAAGGACTAGTTGTCACTATAAATGTTGAAAACCAATTAGCAGCCATAGAAATTAATTTTGTGCTTAGTGTGCCTGAAACAGATAGAAACCAACTTTTGTGGGATGAACTTGATAGGAGACTAGGTATCATTTCATCTAGATCAATACAACTTAAACAAATCAAGAGGTTTGCCCTAGATAGAATCCTGGATCCTCATCAACTCATTTTTTATCATGAACTTCAGAGAGCTTGCCATAGGTGGTTAGCTTATAGGAGAGCTCTTGTGTCTTCAAAATTGTTCACCTTTGAGGAATACCTCGAGAATGCAACTGTTATACACCAATTCTTAGGTCATGTAGAATACCAAGAGGTCGTTCTTACGGATAGGGAAAGGTGGAGGAGAGTTCCTAGAGCTGTGTTATATCGAGAGTATTACCACAAAATTTATTTCTACCAACCAAAGTCTGAGACAGATAATATCACTATAGCATTTTTTGTCAAATTCTTGAAAGAAAAATTTCAATTTGAAGAAGAACATTTCATGACTCCTGAAGAACTTGAGACCGTTAATGATATTTATAAATTGTTTATAGAAAACTAGATCATTGCTTTCATTATTATCATTTCTTGCATTTATTGTACTGTTTGTTATCTTTATAATATTGTTATAAAAACACAGAAAAAAACAAAAAAAAAACAAGAAAAACAAAAAACATAACAAAACCAAAACATTTTATTTTAAAATACTATAGTAGGTATATAATTAAAACATATACCTCTTAAGCTTGTTGCATATATATATATATATATATATATATATATATATATATATATATATATATATTTTGTTGAAATCTAAACTTAAACACAATGCCTAGACTTAGGAATGGTAAACAAACTGAAGAAGAAGAAGAAGAAGATTGGCTAGGAAACAAAACAAAAAACTCAAATGTCCTTCCTGAGGATTCAATTCTGGAAGGAGGAACTCTAGAATAACTAGAATATGAGCTTGTTGTAGATGAACAAGAAGAAAATGTTAAAGAGGAAGGATCCTCATCCCCTAGAATGGCTCCAGATGGAACTGTTGCTTTTGATAATATAGATAATTTCTGGAAATTTCTCAATAATAACATTGGTGCTCTTAATATGGCAGTTCATATTGATAGAGGACAAATTAGTGACACTCAAGCAGCCATGGAACATATGTTTAACATGCACACTAATCCTTTGTCTTTTTTTGATCAAGAAAGTGATAAAGCTGGACCATCCAATATAGATATGATCACTATGATTCAGAACATGCAATAGCAACAGGTTACCCAAATCCCTAAGGAACCTGTTATTGAGCCTAAAATCATTCCCACACAAAATATACCTTCATTCACTACTTTATTTTGCCAAACTATTGATCAATATGCTTCAAATCGACAAAAACCTAAAATGAAGCCAAACACCAATTTTCAACAATCTGGGATACAACTTCAAAACTTCTTCATAACACCCTTCCTACCAACAATTTACACAATAGCAATATAGCATCTAACCTTCATGTCCCTCCATCATATGCTCACAAATCCCATATTAATGCCCTACCGAACCAATATGGTGGGCAAACCAGTAATCTGGAATCCATGGTGAAACAATTAGCTTCCTGTATGGACCAGATAGATCCCTACCGTCCCTCGTATAATTATCAAGAGATGTGTAGTCAGCCTTTAGATCCCATAGTTGTAGCACAACCATACCCTAAGCACTTTCCCATGCCCGTCCTGCCTATATATAAAGGAACTGAAGATCCCATAGAGCATCTTCGCATGTTTAGGATAGCATGTCATGATATATCACATGATGACTTGCTATTACTAAAAATGTTCTCAAAAAGTTTAGGAGGAATGGCATTAGAGTGGTACTATCAATTGCCCACTCATTCTTTGAGGAATTTTGAAGAGACAGTTGAATCTTTTGTCCATCAATTTAGTGCCTACATCGAGAGGCACGTGACCATTAAATATTTATACAACTTAAAACAAGACAAAGATGAATGTTTTGCTGATTTATTAGCTAGATGGAGGTAGTTGATAGGAAAACTGCACTTTGTGCTACCTTATAGGGAAATGTTAGATATTTTTATTAATAATTTGCAAGAACAACTATCCTATGAATTATCAACTGCTACCTTGACCACCTTCGATCAAGCTATAGACTTAGCTCGAAGGGTGGAAGATGCTCTCATTAGAAGAGGTCAGCTCAAAAGGAAAGATGATGAGAAAACATCCAGAAATCAATATAAAAATAAACAAGTTGTGGGTGACGGAGTCACTAATAGTAGAAACATTGCTAATGTTAATACTACAAAAATAACAAAGAAGTTTATATTAAAACCTCCTGATAAACCACCTTGAGAGTTTACTAGATTGAATCAACCATTATCAACTATTCTACCCCAATTACTCAAAAGAGGTTTGATTCAATTACTAGCTATCCGATAACCTGATCCAACTATACCCGAATATAGAGCTGATTTACATTGTGATTTTCATAGAGGACCTGGACATGCTACAAACTATTGCAAAATATTAAAACATAAAATACAAGACTTGATTGATAATAATAAAATGGAGGTGCAAGCCTTTCAACCTAAACAAAATCCTCCTAATAATGCTCAAAAGAACATTCCCCAAAATCAGAATCAAAATGCTAATCAATCATTAGATATATTTCAACATCCTTTACCAAAACATGGTAAAGAGGTGGCTAATCAAATCGAACATCATAATGTTCCCCCTCCTACCCGATATGTAGGGACTATTAGCGAACAATTATCTGTTCAGGATCCTCAAATATTTGACATAAATTTATCCATGGTTACATCCAGAACCCTATATAATACTCAAACACAAGATCCTAGCGATGTAGAATCGGATACTGAAAGTGAAATAGACATCACCTCAAATCAATCGAATAGTTCTAAAAATGAATCAGATCCTATTCAACCTATCACAGATTCTATGGTTTCGAAAGAACCATTTCCTAGAAGAGTTACTACTCAACCCTCTTCTAATCAGTTCCTTCCTAATGAACAAGCCATAAATGCTAGACCGAGACCAATTCATCGTCTTCAATATAACATTGTAGGTACCATCGGAGTTGTTACCAGAAAACAGGCTCAAAACTCTCAAAAGGATCAAACTCATAATGATGGATCAACTCCATTTATTTTTAAAAATCCCAATAAAGGGAATCATATGTCTAATGTTCAACCTAAGCCTCCTTACAATATTAATGAACAATTATCCAATACTACAACCAGAATTTCCCTTTTGGACTTGTTAAGATCTTCTCCTACCCATAGGGATGAGTTAATGCTCACATTAAGCCAAATTATGGTACCTCAAAATATTCAACCTGAAGCCATGTCCAATACTATCATCACTCGAGAAGTCAATTGTATTGACTTTCAAGATAAAGATATCCCACAACATAGTTTACATAAGGATAACCCCTTATATATTACTACCCTAATTGGAGATGTAGTTGTTAAAAGAGTCTTGATTGATAATGGTTCATCTTTAAACATATGCACTTTTGACTTCTACCAAAGATTTGGCTTTAGGAGTGACGAGATGAAGAAAACTGACATGATCATAAAAGCTTTCAATGATGAAACACAAGAAATGTGTGGAGTTATCACCATCCCATTGCAAGTTGGTCCGAGAACCTTAGACACGACCGTGTTTATTGTACATTGCCCCGCATCATACAATATACTCTTGGGTCATCCTTGGATCAATGCAATGCGGGCTATCCCATCAACTTTACACCAATGTGTTAAATTCGAATTTAAAAATTAGTTGGTCACTATCCACGGTGATCCTAGACCCTTTGATATGTGTGCTTTGGCAGAACCTGTTGGAGTTCAATTTTGCCCTGCTCTGTCATCCACACATCCTAATTCTTATTTTTCATCTAAAAGTGTGAAACACACACCCATAACTTCATCTATTTCTCCTCCATTAATTTCACCCTCATATATATCTCAACAATCTTCTAAACAAACCACACTAGAACCTCAAAAGGATCTTAAATCCACAACCAATCCTTCATGTTCCATCCCTATAATTTCAAAACCTATAGACCCATTTATTAACACCTCCACATTATCTACATCTATCATACCTTCCACATCTAAAGATATAGGGAATGATCTACCTCTTATGCTCTTACTAATGAGCTCCTACCCGATTTATCTAAAATTCTTATATTTGACGAAGCCAACACTGCCATGCAGACTTCCCTCCTTTTAAATAAACTTGCACCTTCTCCTTGTACCTTGGACCTCCCACAACCTATGGGAAGTATCTACCAAGTCGGGAGTTGTGCTTTCATTTATAAAGGATATGATTGGGGAAGAATACCTCGAAACATCAAGACGCATTGTTATGGATATGCTCGATGCTATTTTGCTAATGAATATATTAAAGCTAAACCCATAATGCTTAATTTTGGATATAAATGGAAAGGCTTGGGACCTCTTCAAAATGGTATTGTTGTGGCTGATCCACAACACACCCCAAAATTGGGGACCCACCTTTTTTGCATGCTTTCAAAGAAGACCGTAGTGGCCCAGATGCTAAAAAATCAAAGGAAGAGCAAAATATAGCAAGAAAAAGAAAGTGTCGCGATATCGCGACATGTTGCTCCGTCGCGACCAGAAATGAAAAGTTGTCGCGATATCGCGACATGTTGCTCCGTCACGGCTAAAAATGAAAAGTTGTCATGATATCGCGACATGTTGCTCCGTCGCGGCTAAAAATGAAAAGTTGTCGCGATATCGCGACATGTTGCTCCGTCATGGCTAGAAATGAAAAGTTGTCACGATTTCATGACATGTCACGTTTTCATGGCTAAGAGTAGCAGAATGCATCATGAAGAGAAAATGTCGCGATATCACGACGTGTTGTGAAATCACGATGCAAGACAAAGAACCAAATTAAAGACTCAAAATGTCGCGATATCGCGACATGTCGTGAAATCACGGTTCATAGAGGAGAGAGAAAGACAAAATGAAAATGTCATGATATCGCGACTTGTCATGAAATCATGGTCGAAGGCAGCAAGAGAAGAGTCAATGCAGAAGTTGTCGCGATATCGCGACATGTCACGTTTTCGTGACCTAAAGTAGCCAAAATGAATGTAGAGGAAAAATGTCACGATATCGCGACAGGTCGCATTTTTGCGGCTCCAAGCAGCGAGATGGTATGGAAGGAAAATATGTCACGATTTCATGACTGTTTTAGAGAGCGAGGAGAAAGTGTTAAAGAAAAAAGAGATTTAGAGAAAGAGAAAGAAAAGTTGATTTATTTGATAGGGATAAAAGAGAAAAGTGTCATGATTTCGTGATAGAAAGCAGCGAGATGGTACGAAAGAGAAAAGCGTCATGATTTCGCGATAGAAAGCAGCAAGATGGTATGGAATGAAAAAGTGTCACGATTTCGTGACATGTCACGTTTTCGGCTAAGTGCAACAAAACATAGCGAAGGGGAAAAAGATTTGTAGGTTGCATCCTCGCCGAAAGAGAAAAACATCATGATTTCGTGATAGGTTGCATCTGCACGCGGCCCAAAAAGAAAAATGTCATGATTTCATGACAGGTTGCATTTGCTCGGTCCGGAATAGAAAAATGTCATGATATCGCGACATGTCTCATTTTCGCGATGCGTGATGATGAACAAGGCTGCTGACAAAAAAATGTCACGATATCGTGACATGTCTCATTTTCACGGTGTAGGTAGAGGAGCAAAGCTGCATACATAAAAACGTCGTGATATCGCGACATGCTATTTTTTGTCATGATTCATGAAGGGCCGTTATGGAACATGCAGGGAAACACTGAACATGTGGCGTAAAGGTGTAAGGGTTACAGGAAGGCTGTAGTTAGCAAAGAAGATCAAACGTTTCGATGCTCGAACAACAACCAAAAATAATGAAAAGTCGAGGAAGACGAAACGAAAAGATCTGGGAAATGAAATGAAGCGTCACAGAGTGAAATAGAGAGCCGCACTAGAGGGTTTAAAAGCAGAAGCACAGATTGGTACAAGGGTCAAAAACTGCTGCGAGCAGAGTTGCAGAGCTGAGGGTGAGATAGCCATTCTGGGCCTGCTTTGGAGTGTTTTTCTTCCCCTTTTTCTGGTTTTGAGAAAACTAGAGACTTCTGTTATTGTAAAATGATCAATTTTTAATACAAAAAATTCAGAGAGTTGCACCTCATTGACAAGAAAGAAGGAGTTATTTTCTGCATGCAAGATTTAATGTCTATTTTTCCCTTTTCAGATTTTAGGCTTATAGGTGGAGTTTAATGCAAGTTATCTTGGTTGCTCCAAGCGAATGTCTAAATCTGAAAATCTAATTCAAAACCCTAGGAACTAGCACTTAGCTTATTAGGATTGTGCATGTTTTGCAGGTCCAATAGGTTAGGTTGTATGCAGGAAACCTCATATCTTCGATTTTGTCGAATAGGATCGTAGCACTCTGAATGCATTTTAGTTTCAGTTTCTGCATTTCATTTTTTATTTTCTGCTTTTTATATTTTTCCAGAAGCTTTAACTTTCAAGGCATTAAAATAAACATCTAAAAAATATCAAAATTTAAAAAGCAATGAACAATCACTAAAGTTTCATGGTGAAATAAATCAACATTGCCCCTTGTTTACAGTTACTTGCAATCACTAAGGTGTTCCAAGCATTTAAATTGAATATCTTTATTTGGGATTATCAATACACACATGTAAATGCTAATACAATGGAGACCTTGGAGAAATTATTCATTTAATTTCTTTGCAAGAGGGGATTTGGAGCTCAAATCCTATCGAAGAGTGTGTTTTCACAATCGGGTGAAAATACCACTCAACAGATTGGCGCTAGAAGGAGGGCATGAAACGGTTTATTTCATTATGATTTTAAATGCTACAGGTTTATAATTGTTTGAGAGCTTTACATTGCTAAATATTTCAAGTCCATTTGATTAGCATCTTCGGCCTCCTCTAACACCACTCAACAGATTGGCGCTAGAAGGAGGGCCTGACGGGTTTATTTTAGTGTGATTTAAATTTAAATTTTTGTATATCTCATGCTATATTGATTGTTATCTTTAGTCCTCTAACACTCAGCAGATTGTTAAAAGGACGGCCTGAATTGGTTTACTTTATTCTACTTTAAGCAATTCAGGTATGTTGTATATTATTCTAACGCTTTTTTGATTGTTCATACAGAAATAATGTGATTTGATTTAATTTTGAAAATTTTGGTCTCGACTAACGAAGTGTTGTTTCCATGCAATTACTTTTCATTTGATTTTAATGAATACATCTCTTGGTTGATGCTAACTTGATTTTTATACATTGCAGAGTTGGATATTTGCTAGTCATTTCACGGATGTGTCATGATTCCTTCTCATTTTTGACTAACATATTTTGGTTCTAAAGTTATATTCTTGAGTTCACTAATGGCAACATTTGAGGAGCAAATTGTATCCCTAAGAGCTGAAATAGTGTCTCTAAGAGAAAGAATGGTATCTATGATGGAGGATCACTATAGGGGTTTGTCTATACATGTGATACCCCATCAAATTCCTAAACTGCTATTAGAGTTTCTACGATGTTTTAATCAAGAGGTGCCACTAGGATACTTGCAAAAACTGTATGTCTACAAGGATACATTATGTAAATTCCAGATTTTCTATGAGGAGGTGGCTTGTAAGTTATTTGCATACATTTTGGATGATAAACCATTCTTTTGGTATAGCCAACTACCCATGGAGGTTAGGACTTCTTGGATACAACTAGAAGCAGCCTATCTTTATCATTTTGGTAATCAGGTTGACTTAGAAATGTTGAAAAATCAGTTTACCTCCATATGTAAGGAGCCTAATGAATCCTTGAGTCAATTCAATGGAAGATTTCATGAGTTGCACTCCCAAATGTGGGAAAATTTTAACACATTAGAAGAGGAAGCCATGGAAGTATACCCGGGAGCCATACACCCCACACTTGCTTCATTCATTGAGGAAAAAATGGGTGGCTTGTCTCTAGAGAAAATCTATGAGATCCTAGAAGAGGTAGAACGACAAGGTCTTGAAGAAGAAAAGGCACAACATGTTCACATGAGAGATTGTCCTTCTAAAGATATTGATGCCAACCTACACCAACCATCAAATATAGCACCCTCCACTCCAATGATACCTAAGGTAAATGATCAAGGGGATGAATTTGAATATCCAAATGTTACAACCACCTTAGATGTAGTCCAAGAGGAGGTGCAAAGTGCTAAACCAACATCCGCTAGTGAAGATTATGCAGAAATGATCTCATTCATGGAGATACACGATTATTCGGATGAAGGGGTTCTAAATTCAACAATGTTTGATATATGTGATAGGACGGAACCCACCATAGAATTGAATGGAATGGTTGAAAGTGAAATCGGGAGAAAACCAATAAATGAATTTGAAGATATGATAGAGTTTCACCACTTGTTCTTGGAAGATACTATTGATGAGATGTGTACAATTAACAATCAAGAAATTCTTCACCCTCCAAATTGTGATAAAACTGTATCATGGGTTACTAATTTGGACGATGATAGCCTTACAAATTTGAATTCAAGAAACGACCCACTATTAGAAATAATTGAACCATCTAAGGAAGGTGAAGATGAATTTGATGAGAAACACATTGATGAATTGGAGGATGTTGAAGAAGTAGTTGAACGTCACCACTTGATTTTGGAAGATGATTATTACAATGCTTGGAAGAAGTGGGAAGACTACACTCTCTCCAAAACTACTAATGAAACTTGTGTGCCAATTGATATACAGGACAACATAATTGCCTACTCAAAGGAAGATATTACAACTCCTGTACAATTTGAGGATGTTTTGGAAGAGGGTTTCAAGTCTCATCAAATTTTGAAAGATTATAATGATTCCATTACCAAGGACAAAGAAGAAAAAATATTTGATGAATGAATCAAAAGATCATGCCACAAACATCATGGATTTGGATGACAATTTTTACAATGGTTGGGGGAGATATGATAATGCATTTTTTTCTCACACCCCTATAGATGAAACTCATATTTCACTTGATATGCAAGACGTTGAAACTTCTATCTCACATGAAGAGATACCATGGATAGTGAACAAAGAATGGGAACTAAATGACGAAGAGATGGATCAATTGGAAACAACTCAAATGAAGGATCATCAAGATGAGTCATTGGACATACACTTTGACCAAGAATATTTGAAGGTTGAAAAGGATGGCCATGTTTTCAATTGGGTGCCTAATTTTGGTATGTTTGATGAACAAGTAATCAATGAAGAGTATGAAGACCATGAGGTAAAAGAGGGAATTACAAATCCCCATCAAATTTTGGTAAATAAAAATGTTCAAAGGGTAGAATCTAACCTTTTGTGTTCAAGCATCCAAAATTTAGGTGAAAATTTGCATGACCATATTTTGAATTTGAATGATGTTTATGGTGAAATGTCATTAAAGGTGAATGAAAAACAAGGTATGATTTCCAATCACACCTTTGATAACATTGTTTTAATGAATGAAAAAGAAGTTGATGCACTTGAATTGTTAAATCAAATTCATCAACAATTACTAATTGAATCTAGGGTAAAAACTTTTAATGATCCTAATTTAGTAAATATCCTAGATGCTTGTAAATTGTTGCACAAATTTGATTGGCCTACAAATTTGGAAAATGATTTGGCTTTGAAAATTTTTAGAAATAGGCTCTTATTTACAAAATCTCACATTTAAAAAGGAAAGCCTAGTTCTAAATCATGAATGGAATTATAAGATTTATACTTTAAAGAATAGACAAGATAAAATTGAATATCATTTATTGTCTAATCATTTTAGTAACTTGACGCTCACCTATGAGAGTGCTAATGGAATTAAATCTAATTGGTGGGGTGAGCAAGGGAAGTTAAAAGTTGTTGCATGGTGTGGTCTAATATTGTTTTTGTTGGATTCCTACAACACTTGGCATGCATATCACGTTATATTTTTGTTGAAGTGTTCTAATCATGTTTGGGATCCAGGAAAGTGATAGTCCAAGCTTTGCACCATCTTGTATTATATTGTACATTTGTATATAGATTTTGGTTTTTGGTTTTGGTTTGTGTTTTCAAATTTTCATTTTTGGATTGCAGTTTGGTTTTGGATTGAATAAGTTTTGATTTAAGTTTATGTGTTGGTCCTATGGACATGTTTGGTTTGTAAAAAAAAAAAATTGAGATGTCAACTTATGCCTAAGATCAGGAGCATATGAAACATTGGAATTGTGTTGTAGAAAGCTCCACAAGTAACACAAACACATTAAATAATATCGTTTGAAACTTGTGATGCATGAAGTTGTCAATTTTAAAAATTATGGCAACATAGGTGGTATACTCCATCCACAATCCAAAAGGCAATGCATTCATATTACATTCCATTTTGCATATATATTCCATCTTAGTTGCATATCCATTTCCAATACAATCATTGAAGAGTGTCAAATCCTCTTAGGGTTATTCTATAACATAAATAAAAAAAAAATCCTAAGGTTGGGAACTGATGCCCGAACTATCTTGAACCAAGCACATTTCATGCACATTAAAAAGGATCTTGAGCAAAATGATCAAAACCATGCTTGGAAGAAAAGGTCAGGCGAAAGAAGTATTTCATGTCTATCCTATTATGCAACATGATCCTTAAAACAGTGGTTTTTACCACTTCCATAAAGCTTAAAGCCTAAAATCAGAGTAGTAAGGATAGGGTTAAATCCTCATCGAACTTAGGTTGAGGATCCAACTCCCCAAAGCTCTGATTTGACCTACATGGAGTAGTAAGGATAGGGCATAATTCTCATCTCGCTTAGGTTGAGAATCCGATTCCCCAAAGCTTCCATTTTTCCCATTTCATCATAAAGCTTGGATTGGAAGGATCGTACTACATGTCCTCTACAAAGGATGGGTAGTCATCCCAAAGGTCCAAGCAATAAAAGTAAAATAATTTTTCCCATTTCATCTCAATATTGGATTGGAGGGATCGTACTACATGTCCCTAGCAAGGATGGGTAGTCATCCCAAAGGTCCAAGAAATAAAATTAAACAATATTTCCCATCTTATCTTAATATTGGATTGGAAGGATCGTACTACATGTCCCTAGCAAGGATGGGTAGTCATCCCAAAGGTCCAAGAAATAAAAGAAAAAGAATGAATGAAGCCAAATTATGGATTATGGGGTTAAGTATGCCCATGCGTGGCAGCATGTCTTGTCTAAAAACAAGACCACTGACTGTTCAAATGGATAGACTAGCATGACCATTTCATCCATAACCGGTTAAATTATTTTGCTCAAAGTGAGGTAATGAATTCCAAATCGGAGTAGTAAGGATAGGGTTAAACTCCCATCTCGCTTAGGTTGGGAGTCCGATTCCCCAAAGCTCTGATTTCACTTTCACTTGCACATGGGTTCAAGATAGTAGTGACTCATAACCAACTTTGGGATCTAATAAAGCAATTCATTATACACATAGTTGATCCTAAGAGGGTTTGATAATTTTAATTGTTTGTACATGATATTAGAAGGTTTGAGCCTTTGCAAAGCAGGTTGTTATATCTCTAGCATCTTCATCATACATCAAATCCTGCACAAATCATTCATAGCCTTGCATACAAATCATAAGTGAAACTGACAATGGAATGTTGATCAAGTTCAAGCGATAGGGAATGAAAACACATTGCACACACCGAGTTGATACTTAATGATTCTGATGTTTCATGTATTTCTGATCTATCGGTATTTGTTTATCTTTTATGTGCTGACGCTTGTATCTAAGCTTGTATATTTCAGGTTGGGTTCTCACCAAAATGCTCAGGAGCATTTGACAGTAGAGTCACCATTTGTTGTGGCTGATCCACAACACACCCCAAAATTGGGGACCCACCTTTTTTGCATGCTTTCAAAGAAGACCGCAGTGGCCCAGATGCTAAAAAAATCAAAGGAAGAGCAAAATATAGCAAGAAAAAGAAAGTGTCGCGATATCGCGACATGTTGCTCCATCGCGACTAGAAATGAAAAGTTGTCACGATATCGCGACATGTTGCTCTGTCGTGACCAAAATGAAAAGTTGTCACGATATCGCGACATGTTGCTCCATCATGGCCAAAAATGAAAAGTTGTCACGATATCACGACATGTTGCTCCGTCGCGGCTAGAAATGAAAAGTTGTCACGATTTCGCGACATGTTGCTCCATCGTGGCTAGAAATGAAAAGTTGTCACGATTTCGCGACATGTCACGTTTTCATGGCTAAGAGCAGTAGAATGCATCATGAAGAGAAAATGTCACGATATCACGACGTGTTGTGAAATCATGGTGTAAGACAAAGAACCAAATTAAAGACTCAAAATGTCACGATATCATGACATGTCATGAAATCATGGTTCATAGAAGAGAGAGAAAGATAAAATGAAAATGTCATGATATCATGACTTGTCATGAAATCATGGTCCAAGGCAGCAAGAGAAGAGTCAATGTAGAAGTCGTGATATCACGACATGTCATGTTTTCATGACCTAAAGCAGCCAAAATGAACGTAGAGGAAAAACGTCGTGATATCGCGACATGTCACGTTTTCGTGGCTCCAAGCAGTGAGATGGTACGGAAGGAAAATATGTCATGATTTCGTGACATGTCATGATTTCACGACAAAAGAGGAGATATCGAAAGAGAAAAGGTAGTTTAAGTTTTTTGTGATTTTTGTGTTTTGAGAAAGAAGGGTACAAAGAGAAAAGCATCATGATTTTGCGATGAAAGCAGCAAGATGGTACGGAATGAAAAAGTGTCACGATTTCGTGACATGTCACATTTTTGTGGCTAAGTGCAACAAAACATAGTGAAGGAGGAAAAGTTGGATTTGATGAAGTTGCATCTAGAAAGAATTTGAAAAGTATGATTTCGTGATAGGTTGCATTTGCTTGGTCCTGAATAGAAAAATGTCATGATATCATGACATGTCTCATTTTTGTGATGCGTGATGACGAACAAGGTTATTGATAGAAAAATGTCGTGATATCGCGACATGTCTCATTTTTGCGATGTAGGTAGAGGAGCAAAGCTGCATACATAAAAATGTCGTGATATCGTGACATGCTATTTTTGGGTAAATTTGTTGATATTGACATGTATTTTTGTCACGATTCATGAAGGGCCATTACAGAACATGCAGGGAAACACTGAACACGTGGCGTAAAGGTGTAAGGGTTACAGGAAGGCTACAGTTAGCAAAGAAGATCAAATGTTTCGACGCTCGAACAACAACCAGAAATAATGAAAAGTCGGGGAAGACAAAATGAAAAGATCTGGGAAATGAAATGAAGCGTCACAGAGCAAAATAGAGAGCCACACCAGAGGGTTTAAAAGTAGAAGCATAGATTGGTACAGGGGTCGAAAACCGTTGCGAGCAGAGTTGCAGAGCTGAGGGTGAGATAGCCATTCTGGGCCTGCTTTGGAGTGTTTTTCTTCCCCTTTTTCTGGTTTTGAGAAAACTAGAGACTTTTGTTACTGTAAAATGATCAATTTTTAATACAAAAAATTTAGAGAGTTGCACCTCATTGACAAGAAAGAAGGAGTTATTTTCTGCATGCAAGATTTAATGTCTATTTTCCCCTTTTCATATTTTAGGCTTATAGGTGGAGTTTAATGCAAGTTATCTTGGTTGCTCCAAGCGAATGTCTAAATCTGAAAATCTAATTCAAAACCCTAGGAACTAGCACTTAGCTTATTAGGATTGTGCATGTTTTGCAGGTCCAATAGGTTAGGTTGTATGCAGGAAACCTCATATCTTCGGTTTTGTCGAATAGGATCGTAGCACTCTGAATGCATTTTAGTTTCAGTTTCTGCATTTCATTTTTTATTTTTTGCTTTTTATATTTTTCCAGAAGCTTTAACTTTCAAGGCATTAAAATAAACATCTAAAAAATATCAAAATTTAAAAAGCAATGAACAATCACTAAAGTTTCATGGTGAAATAAATCAACATTGCCCCTTGTTTACAGTTACTTGCAATCACTAAGGTGTTCCAAGCATTTAAATTGAATATCTTTATTTGGGATTATCAATACACACATGTAAATGCTAATACAACGGAGACCTTGGAGAAATTATTCATTTAATTTCTTTGCAAGAGGGGATTTGGAGCTCAAATCCTATCGGAGAGTGTGTTTTCACAATCGGGTGAAAATACCACTCAACAGGTATGAAAGAACCTTTCGAGGTAGAACCATGGCCTACCCGTTGTGGTGTGGGCCTATTTCCTAGTAAGGGTTAACCCTTCCCTTTTGAAGATGATGATCAACTCATATGTTATCAAGATTATCTAGATAAACAAGATTCTTTGTATCCCAAGAATAATTCTTCTACCTGCAATATGCTATCCATAGCCTATCTTGAAATGATTGCCGAATCCAACGATGAGTTGGAAGGAGATATTTTCCATGATGTCTCCGTTGAAGAGTTGTTACACAATGGTTTTTATTTTGATGTTTCTATACCTACTATAGCCCAACTTGAGGCCACGACTCCTCAAGATGAATTATCCAAGTTAACCTTAAAATAATTACAAGAATTGGGCGTTTCACCCGCCCCACCTAATTTTGAAAGAGATCTACACATGGAAGTAGAAAACATCATTAAGGTTAATATTGGAACTGAGGATAATCCTCACATAATCAGTATTGGATCAGAATTAAGTCAAGAAAAACAAGAGAAATACATTGCATTCCTTAAATAATATGAAGATGTCTTCGCTAGGACATATGAAGATATGCCAGGTTTAGACCTTTCTGTAGTCATGCATCACCTAGTAATCCATCCGGATGCTAAACTTGTTAAACAAAAACTTAGGAAAATGCATCCCAAAGTGGCCTTGCTAGTTAAAGGGGAGTTAGAAAAAACTCCTAAATGTTGTTTTTATACAAGCTATTGATTATGCTGAATGGATATCGAATGTAGTTCCAGTCACCAAGAAAGAAGCTACCAAAGTTAGTGTTTGCACAGACTTTAGAGATATTAACGTTGCATGCCCTAAAGATGATTTTACTCTTCCCAACATGGATCAAATCATTGATTTTACTTCAGGGAGTGGAATGATGTCCCTAATGGATGGATTTTATGGTTATAATCAAATCAAGATAGCTCCTGAATATCAGGCTAAAATAGCCTTTATTACCCCCTAGGGTACCTTTTATTGAAAAGTGATGCCATTTGGTTTAAAGAATGTAGGCGCAACATATCAACGAGCCATGACTTATATCTTTCATGATATGATGCATGATATCCTACATGATTATGTAGATGATATTATAGCTTGCTCTATTAATGAAGATGATCATTTAGATGATTTAAGAAAAGTATTTAATCGGTTAAGAGAATATCTTATTCGATTAAATCCAGCTAAATGTATATTCGGAGTCAAGTCCGGTAAATTATTAGGGGTTTTAGTTTCTTTATGTGGTATCAAAATTGACCCTCTCAAGATTGCGGCTATCACTAATATGCCCGCACCTACCAATATATCTGAGTTACGAATTTTACAAGGTAAGCTTCAAGCTATCTATCGCTTCATCGATAAGCAGGCAGATAAAACCAGTCCCTTTCTTAAGCTTCTTAAGAAGGATGTCCCTTTTAATTGGGACGACGAATGTAAGGAAGCTTTTGAACTTCTCAAACAATACCTCCTTAACCCACCTGTGCTTTCATTGCCTAGACCTAATCGCCCATTTATCCTGTATATTTTAGCTTCAGATTTTGCTTTAGGAGCTATGTTAGCTCAACTTGATGATGAGAAAAAAGAACGTGCTAATTATTATATTAGTCAAAATTTAATTAGTTATGAAACCCGTTACACAACATTAGAAAAACTATGTCTAGCAGTCATATTTTCTACACATAAACTATGACATTATATGCTCAGTCAAAAAACGTATGTTATTGCCAAATTCGACCCTTTGCGATATCTCATAAGTCGACCATATTTATCTGGTCGCACAACCAAGTGGGTTCTTGCGCTAAGCGAATTTGACCTCACATTCATAGGACAAAAGTCTGTTAAAGGTCAAATCATCGCAGATCAACTAGCTGTTGCACCCTTAGAATCTACTCATCCCCTCATCATTGAGTTTCTTGATGAATGCCTTAAACTAGAGGCAGACCATTCAAAGCAATGGTCCTTATACTTTGACGGAGCCCGATGCATGAGTGGGAGTAGTGCGGGTATTATTTTAATATCTTCACAAAAACATCTTATTCCTCTGTCCTTCAAATTAACATTTGCTTGCACCAATAACACTTCCGAATATGAAGCTCTTATCCTTGGATTACGAGCTACTTTGGCATTGAAAATCAAAATTTTATTGGTTTTCGATGACTCACAACTTGTCATAAATCAAATAAATGATGTTTATCAAACCAGAGATGATAAATTATGCCCATATAAAGCATATGTTTTACAATTAATATCTCTATTTGATCAAGTTACCTTGGAAGCTATTCCTCGAACTAGCAATCGTGTGGTTGACGCTATGGCCGTAGCTGCATCTCTTCTGCCCTTGGAGTTATATGACGAATATGCCACCATCATTATTCATTGACTCCAGGAACCCGCTTCAAATAATTCATGCTTAGAACCTTTGGATGTGTTTCTAATTAATGAAACTACTCCTGAACCTTGGTATATGGATATATTTGATTTTCTTCACAATGGGACTTTCCCTACCAGTTCTAATAGGAACCAGCATCGGTTATTACGTAGATGAGCAAGTCGATTTGTAATAATTGGTAATACTTTATATAAGATATCTTTTGAAGGTATCCTATTGAGATGTTTGAATCTAGAAGAATCCAAATCAGCTTTGAGTGAAGCCCACGATGGATCTTATGGAGGACACTTCAGTGGTAGTTTCATTGCTAAAAGCTCCTTAGGATAGGCTACTTTTGGCCTACCATGGAAAATGATGCACATGATTATGTGCGCCATTGCGACAAGTGCCAAAAACATGCTGACCTTGTCCATGCCCCTACACAAGAACTGTAGGCTATTTCATCTCCTTGGCCCTTTTCAAAATGGGGCTTAGACATTATTGGCAAAATTAATCCTGTGTCATCTGATGGACACAAATTCATCATAACCGCCACTGAGTATTTTACGAAGTGGGTTGAAGCTATGCCTTTAGCTTCCTGCACTGGAACACAAGTCTCTAAATTTTTTTTAATCAAATCATTTGTAGGTTCGAAATTCTTGCAAATCTCATCTCAGACAATGGAACTTGTTTCAAAAATAAATATGTTAAGAAATTATGCCAAAAATATAAGATTCAACATCGCTGGTCCACTCCCTATTATCCTCAGGGTAATGGTCAAGCAGAAGCATCTAATAAAATCTTAATCAAAATCCTCAAAAAATTGGTCAATAAATCTGGTCGTGACTAGCACATTCAATTATATCCAACTTTGTGGGCATATCGCACTAGTGTTCGTACTCCCATAGGTACTTCACCTTTTGTTTTGGTTTATGGCGCTGAAGCTACTTTTCCCTTTGAATTAGAAGTTCCTTCTTTGGCTCTACTACTTCAAGATACCGAAGTAGGAGATGAATATTGAGCTGGCAGACTCAGTCAGCTAGAACTCCTAGATGAAAAGCACATCAATGCTTTGGAGCATCTTCGTGCCTACCAAAACAAGCTTAAAAGATCATATGCTAAGAAAGTTTGTCATCGATCCTTTGAGGTCGACGCCCTTGTTTTAAAAGAAAATCAAAAAAATACTAATGCAACTAAATACATTAAAGGTAAATTTGAACCCAATTGGCTTGGACCATATATTATCACTGCTAAATTTGAATCGGGAGCATACAAATTAGCTACCTTAGATGGTAAAGATTTAAAATAACCTATGAATATTATGCATCTTAAGCGATATTACGCATAAAATTTGGTCATTTCATCATTTGTATATATTTTGCATGTTGTCTCATTTTAAAAATGTATAAAACTGTTTAAACAAAAACAAATAGCAATATTATTGACTCTTTTGAAACCAAAAAAATAAAAATAAAAAATAAAAAAATAAAGAAGAAAGAGAGAGTCAAAATTATAAAACTCCTCAAAAATATTTGTTGTATATATTTCTTCTTAAAGTATTGCAGTTATATTTTCAAATTATTTTGGATAAATTAGCATTTATTTGGAATCTCTCACTTTTGCAAACACAAAAATAAATATCTTGTTTTTATCTAGCATGATTACTAATCTCTCTTATATCAAAGTCCACAAAATTCAATTAAATAAAATTTGAGCACAGAGAATTGATCTTGTTATTTACTTAAACCAAGCATATCCTTTCACAATAAAATGATTATATTTGTAATGTCCATGCTATGCTACATAGTAGAAGTGGTTTCTTAAGTGAAAAGTTTCCCTTGCTATCCTATCATGCACATGGTCTAGAATATTTGAGAATTGACAAAAGGACAAGCTCACCCCTACCCAAAATAAAAATCCCTTGCTCTATAGCTAATCCGAGCAAGTATCCCTAGAATAGGAAGCAAAAGAAAAAGAAAAATCAAGAAAAATCATGAGAAAAAGAAGCATTATTTCAGAATCATTTTGTACTCTCTTAGCACTATTTCAACATTATCTCAAATATCAAAGCAAAATATACGAAAAAGAAAAATACAAAAAAAAAAAAAGAGAAAAGAAAAAGAAAGCAAAGAAAGCAAAACAAGCAAAAGCAAAAGCAATAAAATCCCTTTCCCTACCCATTGAAAAGAAAAGAAGGGTTGATGAGCTTGAATCCCTAGAATTCTCAATTATTCGAAAACTGTGAGGTAAGCCCCATAATAGGTGGTTTGTGCCCAACCCGCTTGGCCTTGGGTAACTCCTAGCATGGTGATATGTCTGTCACATTAGCGACCTTCTTTTGTACATAACTATGTCTGCTTATGGATTAGCTAGCTCTTGATAACCCGACTTACATAGTAGTCTGGTACGGTTATATGCATCTAAATCATGGTTAATGAACACTTATTTGGTTAATTCAAATCACTTGTATCAAATTATCTTGCTCAAAACTAGTAAATGCACAAAGCAATTGCACACACATTTGTATTTGAGAGATTTTGTGTATCATTATGATAAATCAAGATTGGAAATGAACTCACATACGCACATGGGATTCCTTATAAATCTAACTTTTGTCTTTAAGATACTTTGAAATATTTTTGCAAATTGTCTGGAATAATTTCATTTTCTTATCTGAGAACAAGTTGTTTAGTATAAAGACAACTACATGCATTATCAAAAAAATCAAAATCATTTTCAAAAAACATGCAATAAAGTTACATTTATATATAACTTTTTGACTTTCGCGACGATGATATAGTTCCAAAACCAAAATTGGAATTTTATGCCTAGCGCATGTCCTCGTCTTTATATTTTTTGTTTATTTTCAAAAATTAAAAATCAACCATGCAATAAAACTATTATTTTCTTCTTTGGATTTCGCGATGATGGTATAAGTTTATACCTAAATATTCTATGCCTAGTGCAAACCATTGTACTAATTTTATTTCCCATTTATTTAAAATCATAAAAACATATGACTTAAATCATTATGTTACACAATTATGCTTTAAAACAACACACATTATTACTATTTCATGTCATTATGTCAAACTTCAATTTTGCAATGATGGTATAATTCCTAAGGGAATTATTCAAAAAATTTATCACACTTAGGAATTTATGCCTAGCAAAAATCATTTTTAAAAAATATTTCATGCATAATATTTTCATGGAAATCTAAAAACAAATCACCATCATCATCATCATTTGCATCATCACAACAAAGTCTTAAGATAGTCTCTTAAGCACTCTTTTACTTTTAGCAATATTTTTATACCAGGATTAGCTTGACGACATAGCGAGCGATGACTCCATGAAATGGTCATAAATAGGGACAATGTCCTTTGAAATTATTGTTAAAAGTCCCTTTTATTTTTTTATCAAATTATCCCACAAACAACCAATTTGTTTACATCAGATTATTTCATTTAAATTTTAAAAGCATGACATTCAAACCATAATATTCCCAAACGACATAATTATATGAATCATCAAATCAATCACACCAAAACATTAAAGAATCATACAAACACATAAGACAAGTCATATGATCAAAAATATCTCATCTATATATATATATATCAAAAATATATACATCATCTCAAAACTGGATCGGTATGCCACAATTTATACCTCGGCATACTCAATCCTCTATAAAAAATAATAAACACTATGTATCAATCTATGCAGTGTAGTCTCTAGCAGCTAGCCTCGAGAACCCCTCGAGATCTCAGCCTCATCTCCTCCCCCGCCCTAAGGTGGACAAGGTGGCCCCATTGCAGTCTGTGTGGTGCTATGATTCCTAGACTCTGATCGTGATGATGTCCTCGATGACCTCATCATGACAGGCTCCGCAATGGGGGTCGATAGCGATAACCTCTACTCCTCTGGCACCATATGGTGGTATAGCGTCTGATAGAATGTGATCTAGGCAATAGCCCATGCTAGGTCCTAAGTGCTTGCCCCTTCGCTCCGTGCTTTGAGGCACGCGACCTCATCTTTGAGCTGTGTGGCCTCTTATCGATGTCGTGTAGCCTCATCCTATAAGGACTGCACCTGAGCCTGGAGATGGATAGTCTCTGCTCGAAGAGTAGCCATCTTGCTAATCTCTCCTACCTCAACACCCTTGCCTTTATTGGGCGATGGTGGCCTCTCTCTCCATGGATAAGGGGGTCTCTCCTCCCTCATCTCTCGCTGCCACGACTTTTGCTGAGCCTGTGGCCTCCTATGCTCTCTCCCGTCGTGACCCTGTACCACCTCAATGGCCACCTGGCACTGCCTCACCATTCGATGCACAACTACATGAATCGAACCTTAAGCCCTCATCATCTGAGGAGGGCGGATGCCTGCATACCAGGCATCATAGCCGTCAGCAACCCCTGCATCGTCCCCATCCACTGGCTGAATGGGGGCATCGTCCATGTCCTCACTCTAAAAGTGCTGCATATCTAGAAAAATTCACTAAAGAGGGGGCAAAATGTAGCACCCTAAAATTGGTGCAATAACCCTTAGCAAATAATTAAAACTACTTTAGTAATAATTCAAATTCAAATTTTAACCTCAAACCATCTGTTAAACCACTTTCCTTGTTTTTCGTGCCATTTTTAGGATTTTTTGTGATCGTTGGATGATATCATCATCGATCAGACGATATCGCCTCAGATCGAACGAATTTTTTTGGAGCAAAACGTCTAGACGATTTCGTCCCAAAACTAATTTTTCAAAATTAGCTTCTGTTTCAACTTCTCTAACTCGGGCAGAGACGCGTCTGCACCGTTAGAGTCTCCTCCATTGGAGATCTCCCAAATTGGGATGATCCCCAACCTCCTAACCTCCCTCCTAAGCCTATTTAAACCTTAGGACCCCCCTTGACCTACCCCTGGCTGGCTGAATTCCCCTGTAGTTTGATCTTTGTGTGCATTAGAATACCCTGAATTCTTATTTGCATTTGTGCCTTTCTAAGTTTTCTTGCAGGAACTCTGTTATTCTTTAGCCGGAGCAAGCTCAGATCATCATAGACGATCTTGTACAATCTTGGATGATCATGCCCCAATTCGAGATGATTTCGCACTCTACAGACGATTTCGACTGTAGTCAACATTGGGGGCAATTAGTGCCCAGAGTTTGCACTTTTCTCTTTTCATCTGCTGTTTCATTATGCATTTAGAATAGTTTATTGTTATTTTTTGCTATTCTGTATTTTGGAGTTCACCCATATAGCTTAAGTGCATGATAAGATCATAATTTGTCATTAGAATACTATAATTTACTTGAATTTCTATTCGTAATTATCGTTTTAGTATCTATATTGTCATTTTACATTGTTTTCCTCTATTAGTATTGCTACATTTTTTGTGTTCTGTGTCTATTTCTATGATTGTAGGTCTCTGACGAATTCTTCTGATGAATTCGTCAGATCTCAGACAATCCTGTCTAATTTCAGATGATCCTGTCAGATCAGAGGATATCTTGACTGCTTCAAAAATCAGAACCTCCATCAGACATCCGGATCAGGTATGGCTTTTTTCTAATCTAGTATATTTTTTGTATTCTCTGTTTAATTATGTTTATGTATTCATTTAAACCTACATTTCATGTAGAACAGTTTAGATTCATTCGTCCAAACCTAGGAGTTGAATGATTAAGCATAAAATTGAACACATCAAACACATTCCCAACCTAGGCATGGAGACTACCACTAAACGTTTCCTGGCAAACCCCACCATCCATCAAAAAATCACCTTAATACCCCTCCCCCGAGAGGTGGGACCTTCAAAGGGCCTCTCAGTCTGAGGTACCATCCCATCCTTCTCACATCCTCCTTCTGGGCATGGATCCTATAGCTTGAAGGTAAGGGTGTAAAAAATTTGGAGCTATACACATCGATATAAATTCCCTAAGTTTTATATACTTGGAGTAGTGGACTCAAAATAATGTTGATAGCACCCATTAGAATGTAGAGCATGTTATAACTCAATGTTTATATACATTTTATTATGTTTATATACATTGTATTATAAAGTGATATGCATTTAAATACATGTAATGCCTATTTTAGGTATAGCAAATTCTTAATCAAACTTGCAACTACATTTATCCTATACTACAAGCATAGACTTTGTGAGGGTTGGTCATACCACTTGCATTTTCAAATAGGCTATGATGCAATAACTCCTAACATACCCCACCTTAGTACATCACAATCATAGCTCTATAATATAGCTTATGACTAAAAATAATGTCTAGGGTGATGCTATAATCTATAGATTTGAGAGAGAAATTCCTCCCTTCAATGCAAAATTTCTACTAAAAATAATTAGGAGCGTTGAGTTCCACAAATCATGCACTCCAAAATACATTTATTATAGGTACTCATTCAATAATTTATAATACTCATAAATACCATGTTGATCCCTTAATGCTTAAATTTTGATTCTTATCCTGTTGATATTGTTGTTGACTGGAACTGGCTTGTTCTATAGGTTGTAGCTATAGTAGAAGTTAAAGCACTTATTTTTTTCCTAGATTTATTTCTTTAAATATTTTACAAATTTGAGACCTTCAGGTATTTCTTCTCTTTGCTACTACTTATCTAGATTTTTGGATGATGTAGTCTTTAGATTTTATTTATTGTCTTGAATCTTCTGGTAGGATTCATTCTGCAGGTTCCTCATTATTTGTTTTATGTGTTCCTTTGCTTTGTTCTCAACTTCTTTGTCTAATTTTATTTCAAAATTTCTTCTTGAAATATTTGGTTTTTCTAACTCTTTTGCTTCAAGTTCTTTTATGGATTTGGAATATACATATTTAATCTTAGGTGCTTGAATCTATTTTAATTTATCATTTTTGTTCTTCTTTGGCTTGGAGTGATCATCTAGTCTCTTGATATCTCTAGTTGTGTTATATTGTAGAGATATTTTTGTATGAATTAAATAATATGAATGAATTGAATTATCCTAACCTGTGATATGTTTGTTTGCTTATGCATTATACCAAACATGATCTGCTTTACTTGGTTTTTCTTTTGCAAAAAACACATAATCTTCTTCTTTTTTTTTATATTTTTCTTCTTCTTATTTAACTTGGTTCTCTTTGGCTACATTATTTTGATGTGCCTTTTTGCAATTTATATTTTTCTTCTCTGAAGATGACCTATCTTGTTGCTAGTTCATATCTCAAGAAGGAGACTCATTTTTAATTTATTATGCCAACATTCGCATGGTGTGGCCATTTCTACCATAATGTTCACACATTTTTTGTGTGTGGAAAGTATTTATTTTTTAATCATTTAACTAATATTTGTATCATTAGAAGGTGTTTATTTATTGGAAGCACTATGGAGGTCTTATGCATGTTTGAAATGGTTTCTTATATTTTTAATCTGTAAGAAGTAATTGTTTTTTTTCATATGTTGTATGTGAGGCCTCTAGTTTTGGATGTAGGTTGATTACCTTTTTAAATCTTGGTGCTTGTTTAGGGATATTTAAAATTGTCATAAAAACATTATACTTTGATGGAAGAGATCTCAAAATAATTAGAACTAATGTTTCAATGAATACCTAGTTTTTCAATGCTTGTAATGATGCTAGTAACTCAACAATTCTTCTCATGAAAGATTTCAGTCTCTCCACTCTTCATATTTGAGTAATGGAGTTAGATCTATAGAAATAGAATTTGATTTTTATTTTTTGGTTCAAATAGTGCTTGTAGATTCTCCCATGCATTTTTAGCCATGTTTGAATCCTGAATGTATGCTTGCACTTCATTTGCTAAACATGAAGATTAATAATTTCTTTATGTTTATCTTGTTAAATTTTATTTGTTCTTCATTTTCTTGTTTAAGATAGGTAATGGTCTAGTATATAAATTTTTATACTTCTTCAGATTCAAGCTACGTTTTAAGTTTATTTTTCTAGGCGGTATAATTATTCCCCCTTAGTAGTAGGGAATCAGGAAATAAGAACTTTCGTGATCCACTAACCATAGTAAAAATTTACGAAATTTGAATATTTTTCTTTCACTTAATCCATATTGAAATGTTTTTTTAAACTAGTATATTTAAGTCTATACTCTTGATTCAAATGATGCCTTGAATTTTGAGAATAATAGTATCTTGCCAGGAAAAAATATAGCTAGAGGGAATATTCTCCCTCTATGAACTATTATCTTGGAATATTTCAACATTTTTTTATCCAAAAATTAAGTCTTTTCTTTTAATATGCAATTTTAATAAAGGAAAAAATATACCTTTTTTTTTCAATGCTTCTTTCACCACCAATGTGGGATATATATTGTTCATGTATGGACTTCACATGTCCACTTTTGAATGCAAATAAATACTTTGATTTTAACTTCTACCAAGTTACTTGAGTAATACTTCAAGAGTCTAATTCATTTTTTAGAAGAGGGGGTGTCTTTGATCTAAGGTGCAACTTTGTCTGGTTCGTGTATATTTTAATTTTAACTCCCATCACTTAACATTAATTTGTGTTTTCTTATTCATTTGTTTTTGGTGAATGCTAGATTTTATTCATCTCTTAAACATCTAATATTCATTATTGTGTTGAATATTCTAGAATTCAAGGTCTTTTTTTTTGTCATCTTTGAGAATGGAATGAGCACCTTACTACATGTATTTGAAAATGGAAATGAGCACCTTACTGCACATATTTAGAAATGGAAATTAACACCTTACTGTACATATTTGAAAATGGTAATAAGCATCCAAATCATGCTCATGGGAATGAATTCAAGATCTTCATTTATGCTTGGGTTGGAGAGCATATCTAGATGCTTTCTACTACCTTGTGGGTTGGTTCTTTCTTGAGGCTTATTGATGTTGATAGTGATATAAATTTAATCATTGAGTGGACCTATTGAGACATTCCTTCTTTTGGCATGCTCACAAATATAAATTTTTTTAGATATACATTGTAGTATGCTTTCTAATTTGTGAAACTATAGGTTTCCCATGAATAAATGGGCATTGGATGTAAGCTATTTTTAGGCCAAAGTAATATTTATTTTTATTTCATATGTACCTTGTTAAATTGCACTTTTATTTGTATGTCCTTGAGTATATCATGAACATTAATGATGCTATTGTTGTACTTGAGCTCTGATTTTTTATGTTTATTCTAGATAAAAATTATCTTTAATGACAAATCCAATAATATTTTGATGAATTTCTTCACTTTACCATATTTCCTTGGAATATTTATCTCTATGGCTCACACCTTGTATTTTTATTTTGTATTAGCAAAATTATTTAGCAACTTGATTTCTTCAATGATGTTTTCTTTGCTTGCAATTAGAAGCTACTTTTTTTTTTTTTTTTTGTGGAAAACATCCCAAAAGGGATGCCACTTTCGGGTAAGACCCAAGGAGGCAGGGGTATCCATTCCGCCAAAAACGCCCAGGACTCGGACTCGGCCTACCACCTTTGACATACTCAAGGAGCAAACAAACACACAAAACCAATTTAAAAATAAGTAAATAACAACAAAAATAATAAAATAAAATAAAAAACATGCTCCTTGAGTGTGTCAAAAACAAAAGCACAACCAAACACGCACAATAAGATAAAAGAAACCACAACACAAACCACATAGAAAAACACAAGAACCACATAACAAAACACAAACAAGACAAAAACAACAGAACACTACAAAGACATAACCCCAAAAAAAACATGAAAAATAAACACAACCAAAACCTAAAAAATTAAAAAATAAAATAAAAATAAAAATAAAAAACAACCAACAACAGACAATAAACAAAAACAAAAAACATAGAAAACACTCACACATAAAAACACGAAATAACACAAACAAAGAGAAACCCAAGAACAAGAACGAAAAAAAAACACAAGAACAATAACAAAAAACATTAAAAAAAAAAAAACAAAAACACAAGAACAACAAAAAACAACACAAAGAACACAAAAACAAAACAAAATAAAAAAACCCACCCACCTTAAAAAACTAAACAAAAAAAACAAAAAACAAAAAACAAAAAAGAAATAAAAAATGAACAAAACAATGACCTATCTAGACCAGAAGACTATTAAGGCAAGAATCAACGAGAGGAAACAAAATAAAGAATAGAATGAGCTAGGGAACTAAAAAAAATTGAATGAACCAAAGAGAAGCAAAAAAAAAAACAAGAAGAAACTAGGTACCTTCGAACTGGAGCCATCCAAAGAAATGATAGAAAGAAGAGCTTCCCTAATTTGAGAAGCCCACCATATAGGAGGGTGGCCATAACAAGTAAGATCACCTTTGTCCAAAGCCCAATTAGCTAAAGCATCAACACTCTTGTTTTGATCTCTGACCACATGATTGTAATCAACTTTCAAAAATCCCATCTGGATTAATTGAATCTTCTCAATAATTCTTTTTATTCTCCAATCCACCTTATGATTCTTAGAAGGATTCTTCAAGAGATTAATCATAAGTTGAGAGTCAGACTCAACTAACACCTTTTCCCATCCAACCTTAGTAGCCTCCTGAAGGCCTCCGAGGATACCATACCCCTCAAGCAAGGTTATTGGAAAGAATACCCAAATTCTCGAGCAAAAGTAAAAACCAGGGAGCCATCCGAAAGTCTACCAATTCCTCCCACACTGGCTTTTCCAGGGTTCCCTCTAGAGGCTCCATCAGTATTGACTTTTCCAAAATCCTTAGGAGGAGGTTGCCAATTTCTATTCCTATCCATATTACTAATACTCACATTCCCTTTAAGTTGGTTGCCCTTAGAAGGTTTAATCTTCAATATTTGCATCACTTGATCCCATCTTTGGTGGGAGTTTTGGGGGTGATTAAGGAGATGATGGACTGATTCAACTAAGTTGGCTATGGTCTTTTGCCAAATATAGTGAATATCCTTCCTATCTTGATTAAAAATTTGGTTGTTCCTTTCATTCCAAATATTCCAAAGAAGAATGGTAGAACCCATCCAAACTAATTGCCTAATAAAATGATCAACACCCTCTTGATTAGGCCAATCCCTCCAAAGCTGTTCAAAAGTAAAAAAATTGGACCACTGTAAGCCAAGTAAAGTGGCCATTCTCCTCCATAGCTCAGAGGCTAAAGTACACTCAATAAAAATATGGTTGATATTTTCTACATTCTCTTCACACATTTCACATCTAAAAGGGCCATGAAAACCACGCTTCATAAGTTGCTCACCAGTAAGCACCCTACGATGCAATAAAAGCCAATTAAAGAACCTCACCTTAGGCCAGATATTTTGAGCCCACAATCGAGAAAATATGTCAAAGAATGGTTGGGATTATTATGGCATAAGGCCAAATAACCTTGAGCAACTGAATACTCACCCTTAGTAGTGTTGTTCCATCCAAAACAATCTTTTTCATGGGACCAAGAGAGGGATCTCATATGAAGGATGCCTTGGATATCTTGTCTTTGCCTTTCTAGGATTTGAATAGGCCAGTCCTCAATAGGGATCCAATATCTACCAACCTTTGAATTACCAAGTATGGTACCGACAGTAATTAGCCACCTTTATCCAATTAGCTCGGTGAAGCTCCTCCATCCAAGGCCTCCAATCGGGAAACCGAGTTATCAAAGGCTTGTGACCATCCCAAGAATCTGTCCAAAAATTTGCATGTTGACCATTATGAATGATCCAAAATAATTTTTTCTTTATCAAATCCTCACCAGTCTTAAGAACTGCTAAAATGGGAGAACCTTTGGTAGGAAGTTGATAGCGAACAAGGTCTTCAGGACTTTTGTTCTCAGCATATTTAGCATGGAGATTATTGGCCCAAAGAGCATTGGGGTTATGCAACATCCTCCAATATAATTTAGTAGCTAAAGCTTTGTTGTTATTAATTGAAGACCGGAATCCTAACCCCCCTTCACTCTTAGGAAGACATAAAGTATCCCATTTCACCAAGGCCCATTTTCTTTTCTCCTTAGTACCACTCCAAAGGAAACGATGACTGATTTGATCCAATTCTCGAAGAACAACCTTTGGGATATTCAAAATGGAAGAAACATAAATAGGAATAGCTTGAAGGACTGATTTTACCAAGGTGATTCTACCCCCGTAAGAAAGCCACTTGTTGGTCCACTTTCCAATTTTCTTCTTGACTTTGTCCAACAACCAATTCCAATATTTATTTTTCTGCCTTTGAATATTTATGGGAATACCTAAATAAGTGATTGGAAGAGAGGTCTTCTTATATCTTAGTTTATCCAAGATCATGGATTCTTGTCTAGCAGAGCGGTGAAAGAAAATAACTTTAGATTTGTCTTCATTGATCAACTGCCCAGTAGCCTTAGAAAAATAGCTAATGATTTGCTTAATATTAGAAGCTTCCTTAACTGTAGCTTTACCTAAAAGAGTAGAGTCATCCACAAATTGAAGATGAGAGATAGGTCTAGCTCCATGAGCAATGGTAACTCCCTCAAGGGTTTTGTTTTCCCTCTTTTTGGTTATAGTCCTACCCAAGCATTCAACAAGAATGATGAATAAATAAGGGGATAGCGGGTCACCTTGCCTAATACCTCTGGAAGCTGGGAAAGACCGAGAAGGCCTACCATTGATAAGAACTAAGTAGGAAACCGAAGAGATACATCCCATAATCCAATCCATCCAATCCTTAGAGAAACCAAATTGCCTCAAAACTTTGATAAGGAAGTGCCAATCCACTCTGTCATAAGCTTTGGATAAGTCTAACCGAATGAACATGGAAGGAGAATTTTGCATATCCATGGAATGGATGGCTTCCTGAGCAAGAACTATCTCATCTACTATTTGACGTCCTTCCACATAACCCCCTTGCTCGGGGAAATAATCTTATGCAAAAGAGGCTTCAACCTTTCTACCATGATTTTAGTAATGATTTTGAGAAGAACATTACATAAAGCAATAGGTCTAAAAGCTGAGATATGATCAACCTCTTGAGCTTTTGGAACAAGAGTAATATAAGTTTTATTGATAACCTTCAAAATTTCTTTGGCTTTCCTGGCTTCTTCCACCACCTCTAATAAATCAACATGAAGGATATCCCAGAACTCTTGGTAGAACTCAATAGGAAAACCATCAGGACCTGGGGTTTTCCCTTTTTGCATTTTAAAAACTACTTGTTGAAGCTCATTGATAGTAATAGGAGCAGTCAAAATAGAGTTCTCCTCAGAAGTGATAAGAGAAGGGATTGCTTGAAGAACATTATATTGTGAAGTTGAGTCAAGGGGAGTAGCAACAAAAATATTGGAAAAGTAATCAACAACAATAGAGTTCATGCCATCCCAAGTATAAACAACATCTCCAGAATCTGATTTTAAGGAAGAAATAAAGTTGTGAGATCTTCGAGCTAGAAGAGATTTGTGGAAGAAATTTGTGTTTCGATCTCCTTCTTTGAGCCATTGAATTCTAGATTTTTGCTTCCATAAGATTTCTTCTCTTTTTTCCCATTCCTCTAACTGAGTTGTGAGTTTAATTTCATCTGCACTTCTCTTCTCTGTGAGGCCATCTAAACAGATTTTCTTATTCAAATTTTCAAGATGAGCAATAACTTCATGTTTTTTTTTATGAACATCCCCAAACTCTTTCCAGTTCCAAGTCTTGATTTTGGATTTAATGTATTGCAGTATTTTGGCAAAATAGAACATCTTAGTCCCATGCCTAGGTTTACCTTCCTTCCACCATTGTTGCACATGAGGTCTGAAGGAAATGTCTCTAAGCCACATTAATTGAAAATGAAAAGGAGAGAAACTCACATTGGTTTTCCACATTTCCACCATGACTGGCCAATGATCCGAACCAACATTATTAAGAGTCTTCACTTTAGGAATGTGACCATGGATTAAGAAATTTTTAGAGAGCAAAAACCTATCCAATCTCTCCATTATACAAGCTAAGCCTTGCCTTCTATTAGACCAAGTCATAAGGCCATTATCTCGGTTGGATATCCACAAGATGGAGGTTTGCAATATATTCGCTCATGAGGTCGGTGCTTTTGTCCAAATTTCTATTTCCCCCCATTTTCTCATCCAGAGAGAGGATGGTATTGAAATCTCCTCCGATCAAGATCCAAGATTTAGGAAAATGAGAGATAATATGAGTAATATCCTTCCACTGTCTTCTTTTTTCCTCCAAAGAAGTCGGAGCATAAACATAAATGTAGAGCATAATCTGGTTGGAATGTCTACTTTGAATAGCTATAGCCAACAAACCCCAACTGCCAACCATATGGTGAATAACTACCTCTTTTGGATCCCAAAGACAAGCAATGCCACCCGAAGTCCCTTGGGAACCGAGGGAAACCACTTTTCCAGCTTGGCCAAATTTTACTGGCAATTAAGTCCATATCCTCCATTGACATCTTTGTTTCTTGAAGGAAAACAAGATGTGGATGATTTACCCGAATCATTCTTCTAATTTCATTTTGTTTTGAAAGACTCCCTTTGAGTCCTCTAATATTCCAAGTGATGATCTTCATTAATACCAGGGCTAAAAAATTTGGGAAGGGCATTAATCTTACCTTCCTCTACAAGCTTTTCACCTTCTTTTACCATATGATATTGATTGGTCTTGCGACCTACTTTTTTATTAGAATCCATCTTCAATTTTTTTTCCCTATTTCTTGACTTATTCCAATTGAATCTGAGATGGCTTCTAACCTTGAAGAATGCTCGTACACAGCCAAAATTTTACTAGATGGTTCAACGGAGTCTATATTGGGACTTGCATTATTTGAAGTTTTGACATTTGAAATATTGTTTTTCTTGTGTAAATTTTCTCCTTTTTTTTTTGTTGAAAACCTTTGATTTGTTGGTTTGTCTCCGAGTTCTTCCCTTCATATTTAAATTGTGTTTCTAAGATTTTAGTTTCCATTATTTCCTCTTCCTCACTTGGGACATCATTTGTGGAAAGGATTTCAAACATATTAGCAGATGACTTTGATTGATCCTTCATAACTGGTTTTTTCTTAGTGTTCTTCTTCTTAGGTATTTGGAAACCTGTTGAGTTTATATCTTCTTTCTTTTGATCAGGAATTTTATTTGGGCAAGCATTGGCCAAATGACCATATTCATGGCAAATTCTACAATGAAAAGGAATGTTCTCATAGTCCACTACTTGCTCCCAAGTGTCTTCCCCAAATTGTAATGTGATATTTTTAGGTAGGGGTTTGTCAAAATCCATTAAAACACAAATCCGAGCATAAATAATATGTTCAAAATTTTGAGTACAATCAGCAGTCATCATAAAAGTTCCTAAAGAGTTTCCAATTGAAGAAAAAATAGTAGGATTCCAAAATTCAATAGGGAGGCCAAAGAGTCTAACCCACACGGGAGCTATAGAAGGCATCTCTTCTTCGGATTTAAATTTAGTATGCCAGGGCTTCATGAAAAGCCCCGCCCTTCCAAAAAACCAAGGACCCCCTTGAAAATTTTTCTCTCTATCTTCATTATTAGCAAATAAAACAAGAAAATAACCATTTGGATAAATAGAGATTTGTAACTCACCTTTAGTTTTCCAGATTTTTGCAGTTCGGACGAAAACCCACGAACCGACAAATTAGTCCTCTTTTTTCCAAATCTTCAATGCCGATCTGAATGTTACCCATATCAAGCTTAACAATAGGAGTTCCATCATCTGCTTTAAGACATCCTGACTCCATTTTCCTGGGATCAATCTTAGGCATTCTTAGAGGTTTATGGGAAGCCCTAATATTGATATTAGCATTGGGTTGAGGCTGTCCACCATGAAGGGCATCCCTAAAATTCATTTTTGGGACTCGAGTCTTCGAAATTCTTACCCTTGATAGGGGTTTTCACAGTAGAATTATTTTGTGGGTGCACCTTAGCACCAGATTCACTTGAGATATGAGCCATTTTTTGATCAACTGCTTGAAACTTGTTTCGTGATCTCTTTAATCCTTGCCCTAGACGCCGTGGAAAGGTATGGTTTTCACTTTTCTTTTGTGCAGCAAATTGGAAGTCGTTGTCACTCAAGTTCACAGTATGATCTATTGAAAGACAAATTTCTAACCCATATTGTATCCCCTACAACATTTCCTGCTAAAATATTGAGCATAAACCACAAAAATATTGGCTGCTAGGGCCCGAAGGCCCTAAAAACCAACCTCTGGAGCTGCTTGCACTCAACCCAGATGAAACCCTCGCATAGTCGCTTGCCAAATATGTCGTTCACACATAGGGATGTGCTAGGATCTGTGTTGCTCCAAATGATATGAAAATTTGTGGAGACGTTCTAGGGTTTTTTAGGCATCTACCCTCAAAATTTCAGCTCAATCCGAGTCCGGATGAGTGAGATATGGCCGAAACGAGTTTGGTAGTTTGGGCAGTCCTGCGAAAAACCTTTTTCATCCATTCCAGAAGCTACTTTTTTTGAAGCTAGTGATTTTCTAGTAATTTTAAGAATATTAATAGCTTTCTTATTTCCTTATAAATGGAAAATTATTCTACAAGGGATACTTTGAGACCCTATTCCATTTTCTTGTTGAAATTGACTTTATTGTGGTTTGTAGATTATGAACTTATTGGTCATTTTAATAGGGTTCAAACTCTTTTCACCACTTGAAGTAATTTTGCCTCTATAGTCTTTGGCAAGGGTTTTTCACCCTAAGACCTTTGAATCTACCATGGAATTTATTTTCATGGATATTATTACCTCTTGTTTGAGGTTTATCTTAAACAATCTTATACAAGGAAATTTTATCCTTGAAACTTATTTTCTTAGACAGAGTGCTCTTTGTAGCATTTGCATGTTGAAGCTAGATGAAAATTAGAATGAGAGTTCTTCTTTCTACCTACTATGATACCTAATGTTATAACTCAATGCTTTGATACATTGCATAATAAAGTGATAGGTATTTAAATACATAGAATATCTATTTCAGGTATAACAAACTCCTAATAAAAAAGGAAACTACCTCTATCCTATACTACATGCATAGACCTTGTGAGGAGTAGTTATACCACTTGCTTTTCATAGGGGATATGATGTAATAACTCCTAATATAGGAGGCTAGTCCTTAGTTTCCTAGTAGAATGGATGAAGCATAAGAAAACAAATACTTTGGTATAATCCAATTGTGATTTAGGATTTGGTCTTTGTTATCATAATAGTAATGAGAGATCCTAAATGAACATGTCTCAATTAGATAATAAAAATGATTTAAATGGTGGCATAGATATCATTCTAGGAAGAGTTTTTAGGATTGTTTCCAAGTCCCCCTCTAAATACAATTTTCAGTAGTTTGTACACAAATTCTCTTTTTAAAATATATAAGCATTATAATTAAGGATTATCAAAAAAATCATGATATTTTAAATATGCAAATTATTTAATGGGAAATAAGATAGATTAGAATATGTATTTTAATTAAATTCACCCTCCTATAGTTATACATAACAATGTTAAAAGGCCTTTAAATAATATTAATCCATGTTGGGAGATTTGGTAGTGATATTATAGACAGGATACTTAGAGCACATGCTAGAGGTGGTTTAATTTTGTTGTATTGGATAATTCCCATAATAACAAGCTAAGTAGAAAAAAAATATTTTTGTTTGAAAATAAAAAATTTATAATGGTTGATAGCTACCAATAATATGTTACAAGAAGCCAAAAAATTAAATATTATGCTAATGTAAATTTTCACGTGTACGTATGTATCTCAAAGCTAAGAAAAAAAACTTGAAAAATGTACCACAAAAGAATTGTAAAAAATCATGTTATATAATATTTTGATGCTCTTTTTAAAATCAACATTACATTCAATAAGGATAACATTGAATTCAGCATTGCACTCATTGGTGACAACCATTTTTATACATTAGTATTGCTTTTATGAAAATCATGACACATCCCTTCCCCATTACATTTCTAGTAACATATGATTCAGGAGATAAAAACGTCATATTTTACCTTATAGTTTAAATACATAGGTTTTGGAAATACATAATGATTTCTAAGTAAATATGGTTATAAAATAAAACATGTAGTAGAAATAGTTGTTAGATGTTGTCTATTAGACTAGAGTTGACTTGTATCTTACAACCGTTGAGTCATATGAAATTATAATAGGAATGAATTGGTTATGCCCATTAGAGTAAGATTAACTATTCTAATAAGTAATAAGTATGTAGGTTGCTTATGCATGAAGTATTGGAATTTATGATATTTTTAGGCTAATGTTCCATAGCAAATAGAAATTAGGAGAGGTTGTTAAATGTATACAATAAGTCTAGTATGACAATAGATCTTAATTATATTACCCAGGTGTTGTAGGTGATTTGGAGAGGAGAGAGCAATCCTCCAAGGGAGGTCCCAAGTTCGAATATCCACCCTACCAAAAAGCTGAATTGGGTATCCAAAATCCAATTGATAATGTTGGTGCGGAGGGGGTGCGACCCCGGTGACTTTGATGGTGTAGAACCCCTGTTCGTGGTCTCTTAGACCAAGGCGGCCCCGCAAGGGGTTTTTCGCTTTAAAAAAAAAAAAATTATATTATACTTAATATTACATGAGATTATTTGTACATTTTTAAAAGCAATGCCTATCGTATTATTAGTTGAAATATGTCTTTTTGCATTATACTAATATTAAGGATTGAACCTATTTTCAAATATCCTTATAGAATTATTAGTTATGATTTCTAAGAATTGAAAACATTTTATTAGAAAAGGATGCATCCCCAGAGAAACCATTTTAACATCTCTATCATGGTTCGAAGTTGTGGAAATGGGACCAAAACATTCCCAAGACATCCCAATTTTTGGGGACTTGAATGTATTCAATATTAACAAGTTTTTCCCAAAATGGGTTTCCCTAGGATGATGTTTCTATGATGCCCAAGCATCCTTGAGATACCATTGGGATATTTGAGACATTTGTAACATTCCATATATGCTTAGGTATTCTCTAATATGTATAAAAGTACTTTATATGCAAGAAGGATTCCTAGGATATCCCTTAATTATCCCCAAGATAGTTGGGTATTCTTTATTTGGAAAGAAAAATAGTCTTTAAATTGGCTTAGAATTGTAAAAATTATAGAATTATATTAAGAATTCTAGATTATTTACTCACATGAAACAATATTTGTTAAGATTAATTAATTTATTATCATGTTACAATGGATTACATAGGTAATTCCAAGTCCATATATTTTCTATTGAGAAGTCATATAGTCCTCTTATCATTAGAGGTAATCATATTTACTTTCGATATTAGTCTCAAAAATCAAAGATGTATGTTTTTCGCCACCCATTTGATTCCTCTATAATTCACAAGATTTTTCATTATCATTTTTTGCAATCAATGATTAATAATGCAAATGGGTTCCATACCTTAAAAACATTACCAAATCCCAAGGAACCATGAAAAGAAAAATAAAAATTAGAATGTAGTATAGGATTATATTGAAGCCACATTGAATTCATTCAAAGAAGTCACAATTACCTCACATGAATGCAAGATGCAATAACCCATAATAATAAACCACAAACTCATAATAAGGCTTCCTAAATAATTCTAAAAATAAAATAATGGATCATTTAGTCTTACACATAAATTCATTAGCAAGATACATTATACAAGTTGAGTGCAATTTAATAACAATATTTATAGCTATATGTGTTTTTCATTATGCAATGTTATGCATAAGCATAGCAATAGTAATTTTATTTTATGCTTTTTAAGTATAGCATCAAGGACTTACAATTTACAAGTTGTAGACTTGCAAATACTATCATAAGGAACTCATCACTCTATTCAATCAAAATGTTCTTTGTTCATGTAAGGTGGACTATTCTTTAGACAGTTGTTAGATGGAATGGAAGTGACTTGGATAATAGCTAGGATTGGTATCCCTATGGAAGAATACAAATAATTGGTAGTTATTGAGTTTTTTTTAGGTTGTGTGTGTCTATTAATGGTCATTTTGAGTAACATGAATACCATTTTGAATTTGGAATTATACATGTGGAGGTTTGAGATATTTTGAAAAGTG
The DNA here is from genome assembly GCA_028583015.1 of Wollemia nobilis. NCBI lineage: Eukaryota > Viridiplantae > Streptophyta > Pinopsida > Araucariales > Araucariaceae > Wollemia > Wollemia nobilis. The sequence continues at coordinate 69,204 of JAQPPZ010003330.1, read as the reverse complement.
AAAATAATAAACAGTACATTTTAATATTATCATCTAAATGATCAATGGTGTTTAGTTTGCATTATGCAATAAATTTTCCTTCAAGTAAATTTTCCTTCAAGAATAGGACTAGCTCTTTCCTAGAGATATTGGATTATCATATTTATATTACATAGTCATATTTTCTACTTAAAAAATATAAATGGATTCTTAAATACATATTTTTATACATATTTATGTAAGTTGTCCCCTAGTAATCCCATCATTGGCCCATATTTTAGGCCAAACCATATTATCCCTAAGACGTATTCATCATCCTCCTATCCCAAAAACTCCATGGAATATAAATAATAACCTAAAATTGAAATTTAATTTGTAAGGGATAAAAAGATTAATTATTTTACAATAGGTCGTGCTATTGATTTTTTTAACTTATGGAAGATGAATTATCAATATTTTATATTAAAGTGAGAAGTAGTTGAATAAGAAAAACTTTATTAATTTATTTTGCTTATGGTTGACAAATTGTTTTGGTTTTAATTAAGGCTTTATTAAATTGAGGATTGAAGATGCAAATATACTAAATACATATATTAGATCAAGATATCTGTATTGTGAGTTTGGACAGTACCATTATAAATTTAATGAATAACATATTTAGATAGTTATTTAAATAATTTATTTTTATGATTGGATGTCATCTTGGTATATTTGAAAGGAATGATGAAAAAATGCAAAACATTGAACCAAGCCACAAGGATAATCATCCTCCATATTTAGATAATAAAGAGGTGAAATAATTACGGCTTGCTTAATGTAGACTTCTTCCTTAGTTATATCCCCATTATCCTATAAGATTTTAGTCATTTTAGCTACACTCCTATGCTTGAGAATAGAAACATGAAAAAACCTCGTGTTAATATTCCCATTCATAGGTTTGATGTGTAGACCAATTGGTTCATCCAAACCCCATAGGGGGGCGGAGGTCCAAGGTTCAAATCTCTGGCCTCATCGTACTGAATGCTTGTACCTTTCCTAGTGCTTTCAGCGACATAAAATGTTTAAAATGATTGTGGCATGGTGGTTATAGGGGCGAACTGTGCGAAGATCTGTGTGGCGGCTTCTGAGGCGGACAACACAGAATATTGTTGCGGCAATAAAAGTTGGACAGCCTACTCGGATTTGTGGTGGCTACCGATTCCACCATGTAAATTAAAAAAAAAATATATATATATATATATTATATATATATATATATATATATATATATATTCCCCTTCATGAGCCATTTATTTAAGGATTTTTGCTTCTAAATTTTTACCCTTGTCACACTATGTAATTCAAATTGAATTTTTTGTTCCTTATTATAAATTTGAGAATCCATTTCATTCATGTTAATTTCCTCCACTAACTAGATAAGTTCTTGCCTTAATATTTCCTTTTTCTAAAAATATCAAACATAGGCTTTAGTCTAAACTTTGATCTCCTTCTTCATATACTTAATATTACTTGCTAAAATGAACATCTTGGAGCCTTGAATAGAGTGACTCCATTTTTCCATTTCCTCATAAATATTAGGATGTTGCAACCACATGAATTCAAATTTGAAGGGACTACTTTTCTTTTGACCTCTAGGTTGTAGTAGAAAAAAAAAGTTATGGTTCAAACCTGTCCTTGGCATAGAAACTAATGAATGCTCACAATTGCTATCAAACCATTCTAATGAAATAAGCATTGTATCCAACATCACTTTTATCAAACTAATATTTAATCTTATATTAGTCCAAGTAAATTTTGCCCCATTCAACTCCACATCAAAAATACCAAATCTTGAAATAAAAATACTAAGATCTTCCATACTTTCTAAAAAGCATTGAGAACTTGCTTTCATTTCTCTTAGCATCATGGGTGTGTTAAAATCTCCAACCACTACCCATTTGCACCCTTTAGCATGAATACCAATTTATGTCAAATCCTTCCATGACTTTTCCTCCCTTAAATTGAATTTGGAGCATAAATACTTGTAATTAGATAAGAAAAGTTTGAGCACTTAAAATTTACCATGAAAGTTAACTAATTTCCTCCTTTAGATATTTCTTCACCATCAAATAAGGATGAGTTCCATAGGGCTACAATTCCACTTGAAGACCCTATAGCTTTTACGTAATAGCTTAGAACCTTTTTCCAAGTTCATCTTTTAACACTTTCCCAAGCTGATAAGTTTAACTTTATTTCTTGAAGAAGAAGTACACCTAGTTGGTTATCTTTTATCAAAGATCTAACCATCCTATTTTTATTAGGGGAATTCATTCACCTAACATTCCAATATAATACCTTCATTTATGGTTTCTCATGGTGGAATTACACCCACCAACATATAAGATATTTTGTTTCTTTAATATTACATCATTTTATATTTCTTTTATCTTTTTCTCTATAGAAGATAACCTGCCTATCTTCTTCATAGATTCTACTTCCAACTTAAAATTATTTTTAGCACCTTGAGTTAAATGCACATTAGATACTTAAACTTCCTTTGGAATAGCCTCATTAAGGAGGGAACTCTACACCTCCACATTCTTCAATCCTAGAGTAAAACTAAAGGTACATGGTATAACCTTTGGTTCTACATAACCTTGGATCTTTGCTCCCTTCCATAGTTCTTCCTTATTCTCTAAATATACTAGAGATTGATTTTCTACCACAACTTGCTTTTGACATATCTCAACTACTTTTGCATCCTTCATTTATTTTTTTAAAACTCCATTCTAGTATGCTTCCTTGTAAAGATCTACTATATCCCATAGGTTTTGACAACATTTCATAAATTTTATCATCTACCATTTCATTCCACATCTACGTACCTTCCATATGCTTCTTGCCATCATGGACATGAGGAATTTATTTTTCTTTATCAATAACATGATCTACCTCTAGTTCATACACTTCATCCTACCTACTATTAACAATATTTATAGGGATATTTGCTTCAATATGGTTAAATTTATCAACCTTCCTTTTACACACCTTGCCACCAATACCCTCTTCAAATTTGGAATTAGCTTTATCTCTTTCCTTCATATTTCTCTTTTCTTTAGTTGTGTAGTTCCTTTCTATATGGATTATTTTAGCATAAAATTTGTATCTAAAAATAAGGGTCTGAAACCAAGTTCTAAACTTGGAAACCAATTTTATGTGATCCAAGAGCTCCCTCCCTCACTTAACCAATACACACATTCTTTCCATAAAAAATATTTTTATTTCCTTTGTAACAAAAAAAAATAGCCAAGAATCTTTAAAAAGTGTTGGCTATAATTCAAGGGGTAGATCAAGAAGCCTAGCCCATAATTGGGCTACATCTATTTTCTCCATACGGGGTTAAATCCAAGGGTCCATTTCTTTAAAATAGCTCCGCTCAATCCAAGAACCAAGGACATCCTAATAAAACCTTTTGACAATACTCTTCTGATGTGAAAGAATCTAATAAAAAACCCTTTTGGTAGAAAGAATAAATTAGCATATCATTTTCTTTTCCAATGGGTAGATTCTCATTTTTTTTATCTATTCTAGATTTGGGCAAAAGCCTATAAATTTCTCTATTAGGCTATTATGAATATTTTATTGTGACCTTTCAAATATCTTATCCAAAATATTTAGAAAAACTCCCTTAGAGTTGGAATCAAAGTGTATAACTAGAATTTAATCTTTCTCCTCCACCACTTTCTGTTAGAAAATGGAATACTTGATATTATTCAATTGAAAGGACCTTGATTAAATATCAAGTGCTTACAATATGATCCATTGGATCATAACTAACTAACTAATCTCAGCCACACAACTTATCATAGTAACAACTTAGGATATATATATATATATATATATATATATATATATAATCTAATGCCCCCCTTAAGTGATACTAGAAGGTGGTGAAAAAACAATAGAACCAAACTAGTGGTATATCCATATAAATGAGTCTCGATAACAAGGCCTGATAAGGTACTCATGTATAATATATCCATAAGAAAACTCTACTGAAATATAATGAAAAACCATAAGAGAGAAAGCCACCTACCATAATAGAATAAGAATAAGAATAAGGAGGAGGAAGAGGAGGAGGAGGAGGAGTATGGAGAGTAAGATTTCCTATTCAAACTCCCCTAGGACAACTTCCATCAAGAAGTGTACAAAGGATCCATGTGATTTCTCAAAAAAGTAGAGAAGCCTCATTGTAAAACTAAATGAAATCTTACTCCCAGACTGGTGCTTGTGACAAATATCAAGGTTGTGAACCATGAAAAAAGGTCACTAAAGAAAAACCCCTTGAAACCAAAGTGTCTCACAAAAGGAGAGTGTGAAGATAGTGTGGAAAAATAACCACAAAAATTGCAAGGGTAGTCCAAAATGACTCCACAAGCATAAGTATGTGGTTTCCACATATATGAACATAATGGGATGATAACAAGGTCCAAAAAAATTTGGACAAACAACAAAAATAAGGGAATAAAAATGAAGCACCAATGTAGTTGTCAAATGTGTCCTTATGGTGACCTCCTCATCCTACTGAAATGCATGGGTAACCAGTCGTTGCATCCGCTAGGTGATATAGAGGAGATGACTAGATACTAGGATCACTCTAACAAATGTCTGGGAGTGTCAAGTTCAACCGAGAATGCACTCCATGATACAACAATTTTTGAGCCACAAAAAAGTGTGGAAAATAGTTTCAAAATTGAAAATGGACTGCACCATCTTGTTCGGCTCAAAAAAATATTTCTGACGACTATAAATACCCCTAAATATGGGTTTCAATGTGACCTTCATCTTGCAGGAAAACAATAGTCTTCTTCTTCCCTCACAAAAGAATCTTTTGAAAATGACTTTCAAAATATTAAAAAAATATCTCCAGGAGAATTTACATATATGCCAAAAATAAAATGGACCCACCCACTATTATTAAAATGTCCTTCATTAGCACGATAAAGGCTTCAACTTTTTTAACATCCTTTTCATCATTTTTCCAACAAATGAATAAAGGATTTTGTAGTCTTTCACATGGGTGAAGAGGCACATTATGCCTTCCATTTGAAAAGAAACATTAAAATATTGCTTTGATGCCACTATTGGATGTTTGTCTTCATTGTACCTTTGCTTATCTAAAAATTAACTTTATAAAACTCCTTTAACAAGATATAATTTAGCATCATCACATAATCATTTAGAATTCCACAAGATTCAGTGCATAAAGCCCCCTCTCATCCGCATGTGACTCTTGTTCAATATTAGAGCAAGATCATTAAGACCTTTCACTAAGATTTTGCATGACATCACTCCAAATATGTGATTATCACAAGGTCTACTTTGGCAATGATAATTTTTTTTTTTACTTTATAAGCCAAAGCCCTACTCGTTAAATATGCCCTAATACTAAACATAGAATGTGTTTACATATGCCAATTATGGTTGATGCCCTGACTATGGCAGAAGATCATGACACTTATGAGCTGGTAAGCGTCATCCTCGCTTAGCCTCCCCATGGTGATCTTGCCGAAGAGTTCACCGCCATTGTTTCAAACAAACTGAACTGGTAGATGGACAAAAAATAGAAGTGCAGTGTTCAACCCAATCCATGGCAGTAGCAGATATAGGAAAATAGATAGGCAAACATCATGGCACACCGAGTATTTTGGTGACCATTCTCAGGATTTCATCCAATCTAATGAGTTGGTCCATGTGCATGAGAGAAACATAAAAAGGGTAACTTTGCAATATGTGGATCTAAAAATGCATCATCCAAAAACTCCTAGTTGGTTGTAAAGTATGCGCCCATTAAAATAGAGACTCCCACATCTACCAAGGAATTAGGTCACTGACTTCAATTTTTGGCATGAGTATTCTCATTGTTGCTTCTAGTGCTCTCGTCAGGTATCCTTCAAGTGCACTCAATAAAACTATGTAGCTCACTTAACCATGCATGGGACCCTATAAAAAATTTAAATATATGGTGTTGAAGGTAGATTCAAAGCGATATTACAATATTCCATCTGCTATGGCTCCACCATCGATGTGCATGCTTTCCTCTAACCTTCTCTAGAATTGTTGGAAGTACCATGCCCAGGTCGTTGCTACCACCATTGTCATTCATGACCATCATTCGTGATCCCCTACGGACCCATGTACCATTCACGTAACAAAAATCATAGTTGCATGATTTTGGGCTGAAAAAATCACATAGCCTTCATCTTGTCTATTTCATCATCCATGGTGAAAATACTCAGCAACTTGCTTTCGTGACTCCCAATTTCCATGCCATGCATATCACTAGTAAAATTCCCAACTTCTAATTGCAGAAGGACAAGGGCTCATCAAGGCTTGGCACGGGGCTCTCAAAATGGCTCACTGGGAATTCACTCCATCACGTGCTAGAAAACCTTAACTTGAGTTATCCATTCTAGATCACTGATAGCATTAAACTTTTGATTTATGGCAGTATGACCTTTACTTGACCTTTACCCATGCCTTCTCTACAAATCTAGATGTAGTTTTCAAACTAGCACTACTCACGAGCTCGATCTGCACTGCTTTGCTTGCATCTCCACCTTTGATGGTAGCCTTACCAAATTCTAGGAGATCTGGACTCAATGATGCTGGACTGGAATAGAAGGGAAATGAGCTTCTGGTGCACCACCACAGGTACAACCAAACTAGTCATGCTACAGAAAGCAGTGGAGGCCATCGAATGCATTTGGTGCCATCATGAAAAAACTTTTGTAAAAAAAAACATCCATCTGCAGAAAGGACTAGCCTCATGCGCAGTAGTGAATCTTCCAAAACATCAAATGGTAGGTCTGTAAATGCTAAATGAACTGATCAGGGATATAATTTTCTTTTCTCATGGAACACCATGCTGAAGTTGACAAAAGAGCGGGTGCTGGTAAAAAACCCAGGTGACCCAAGAATTTTTGCCTTTTTTTTTTATTTATGGAAAACATCCCAAAAGGGATGCCACTTTCGGGTAAGACCCAAGGAGGCAGGGGTATCCATTCCGCCAAAAATGCCCGGGACTCGGACCTGGCCTACCACTTTTGACATACTCAAGGAGCAAACAAACACACAAAACCAAATTAAAAAAAGAAAATAACAACAAAAATAATAAAATAAAATAAAAAACAAACTCCTTGAGTGTGTCAAAACCAAAAGCAAAACCAAACACGCACAATAATATAAAAGAAACCACAACACAAACCACATAGAAAAACACAAGAACCACATAACAAAACACAAACAAGACAAAAACAACATAACACTACAAAGAGATAACCCAAAAAAACATGAAAAATAAACACAACCAAAACCTAAAAAATAAAATAAATAAAATAAAAATAAAAACAACCAACGATAGACAATAAACAAAAACAAAAAACATAGAAAACACTCACACATAAAAAAATGAAATAACACAAACAAAGAGAAACCCAAGAACAAGAACGAAAAAAACACAAGAACAATAACAATAAACATAAAAAAAAAACAACAAAAAACAACACAAAGAACACAAAAACAAAACAAAACAAAAAAACCCACCCACCTTAAAAAACTAAACAAAAAAAACAAAGAAGACAAAAGAAAAAAATGAACAAAACAATGACCTATCTAGACCAGAAGACTATTAATGCAAGAATCAACAGAGGAAACAAAATAAAGAATAGAATGAGCTAGGGAACTAAAAAAACTAAATGAACCAAAGAGAAACAAAAAAAAAAAACAAGAAGAAACTAGGTACCTTCAGAACTGGAACCATCCAAAGAAATGATAGAAAGAAGAGCTTCCCTAATTTGAGAAGCCCACCATATAGGAGGGTGGCCATAACAAGTAAGATCACCTTTGTCCAAAGCCCAATTAGCTAAAGCATCAACACTCTTGTTTTGATCTCTGACCACATGATTGTAATCAACTTTCAAAAATCCCATCTGGATTAATTGAATCTTCTCAATAATTCTTTTTATTCTCCAATCCACCTTATGATTCTTAGAAGGAGTCTTCAAGAGATTAATCATAAATTGAGAGTCAGACTCAACTAACACCTTTTCCCAACCAACCTTAGTAGCCTCTTGAAGGCCTCTAAGGATACCATACCCCTCAACAAGCTTATTGGAAAGAACCAAGAATTTTTGCCTTCACATGCATGAAATCAAAGCCAATTTTTTCTTATTTTAAAAAATGGACTTTTGAAATAGTGCTACACTATAGGAATTTTAAAAAAACACTGCAAAGGGAGTGCACCCATGAACCATCTCCTAGGAAAAAAAATCTAGCGACCACCAATCCATCAAAAAATCTTGTCCAGTGCTCCATAATAGCAGATCAGATCCAAAACAAATATGGAAGTTTGAAAACCTCATTAGTTATGTTTGCAAACCCTAAAAAACTTAAAAAATAACCTCCCAATCTACATAAAATATTTTTTTAACCATATGGTTTGTGATCCATAAAAAATATGGAGAGCATACTCCCTCGATAAAAAAAATTGGAGGAAAAAAAGTTGAAAAAAAATGGGGGGATTTCAATGAGGGAAATCCCCCCATGAGGAAAAGCTCCTTAGGCTCACAAGGTAGGGAAATCCTACTTTGATACCATGTTAAAAAATGAAATACTTGATATTATTCAATTGAAAGGACCTTGCTTAAATAGCAAGTGCTTACAATATGATCCATTGGATCATAACTAATTGACTGATCTCACCCACACAACTTATCCTAGTAACAACTTAGGATATATATATATATATATTCTAACACTTTCTTCTTACCTCAAGTGCAATCTGCCTAGCTTATGTTCTCTTTCCCTCTTTCCCTTACCAATATCTTTACCTCAAAAAAATATTTTACCTTTAAATATTCCTTTTCTACACCCCCCTTATTGATATCGTGTTGGTCACGAATCTGCCTAAGTACATAACATATGTGTGCCCTAGACCCAACCAATATTGAAAGGCCAAAGGAGAGAGATGTCCTTCGTGTCATATCTCACCTTGGAGGACTATTTTTAAGATGGTTGTGTAGTGATAGCTGGTTTTAATGTTTAATATATTTGCATTGTATTTGTCAAAATAAAATGATGATGCGTTGATTGATTGCAGGAACATTTATTCTCATAGGTGGAAGACGGACCACTAAGATATGAGTAGGGAAATTATGACTATGACAACTCAATAGGTAAATGTCATATTTCTATCATCACTGGTCACCTCCCTAATGGTGGTGTTACTTGAGTATTACTCTAAAAATCATGCACAATCAAAGGAAAAATGGTGATGGGGGATACTGAGCACATGCATAGAGTGCTTGTATAACATTTGTGTGGAATTTATATTTTATTTCACGATTAATTTGCATGATATTCATTTAATTGAATTTTACTTTGAAAATGCACATTAAATAATATTTTGCATTTTACAAATTACTCTAAACAAAAAAAAATATTGAAAAGAATATCATGCAATTTATTATGATTTTGTGAAATCTTAATTTGAGCAATTTCTAAAGAAGAAAAAAATATTTAGTTGTTGAGCATGCTTATTTGATCTAGTTGATCCTATTTTAGAAGGAAATTAGGTAGTTTGTTTTTTTTATGAACTTGCTCAATTTGTGATTGGATTAAAACATGAAAAAAAAACTACCTTGTAGATTTAAATAATCAATCCTTCCTACACATAGCTACTTTGGGAAGGTTGAAATGGTGGATAATATTCTTTTCTTATCTCTATGGATTCCCTTTCCATTAAAATAATATATACTAAAATAAGCCTACACATGGGGTAAGATAAAGAAAGCTAAAAATAAAATAAAAATAAAAATAAAATATTTAGAAGCATCTTTTCTGAAAGAAAGAAAGCTATAAATTATCATTCAAATTGAGAAAAAGGGGTCATGTTATGCTGGGAGGATATACTGGATAAGAAATAGGTAGCTATAGGAGAAGTGCAAATTGAGTAGGAGTCACCCCCTTGCTAGCATTCCAAGTTGGGAATTTCCATTCTGCTTCATTTGTTACTTGAAAAATGTTATGTCATGTAACTAGTTTTCTTCTTTGATACATTTGCACTATGTATCGTCTTGTATATATTGTTTGAGGGAATGCCTTAATTATTCTAGTGTAGGGATAAAATCAAATTTAGCCCTCATGTTGTCTATTTTGAACTGCCAAAGTTCTAGGTAGGCCATGTTGGATCATGACCTTAGGTCCTATCATTCTTAATTTGGTACTAAGAGGGAGTTAGGTTCTATTAGATTATCACAGAGCCATAATAATAGACCCTCAAGTTCCCATTCTACATAAGCCAAATAATTCTCATAATTAGTTTCCATCCTACATGGTATTCGGTTGATCTGAACCGGCTAAATCAAACCCCTTTATTTTATTGTATGCTCCGATATTTTGAAGTCGATCAATCTCCTCACATCTTACTTTGGTAATAATGTATAATCATGCAAACCGTTGCATTGAGAACCATGATTAGTTTGATTGTGTGGAAGTTTTCTCTTCCTTTTCATATGATTAAATTATTTGCTCCTCTTTACTCTAAAACCCTGAATGATGATTCGTTTTAATATTTGGAGATTTTTTTGTAAACTAATTGCATTCTATTTTAATTTGGGTGTCCAAATATTATTATTAATATTGTTAGTGCTGTTCAAATAAGGGTGTTATATATTATATCATTAATTATTGGAACCCTGGTGTAAATGTAATAATACCCCATTGCTTTAAAGCCATCAATCCAAGCTCGTAGAAGCCACGTTGGTCTTGATTGTCAATAGAATGTTTTAAATTGGAAATTGTAATCATGCCCTGGCCAATTTATTATGTCTTGCATACCACTGCAACACATAGCTATAATGGTGACGTAGGAATTGACCGTCATTGTGAATGGTCATGGAAAATTATAAAAGATAACTAATCGTTGGAGTAGCTCATTCTCAGGGCCGACTGAATGTTTGGGTTGATCTGTAGAAAGAAATTTAGAAAAAAATAGACCTTGTTATAGCACTTCTCATTCAATTTTTCAAGAGTGATGCTTTATTTTAAATCAAACCTTAGCCTTGCATATGACAATGTAGCAGACTCCTTTGCATGAACATGGTTATGAGAAGATATAGTGGTCTATGCAAATCATTTCTCATATGCTACATATGTTCTAATGTCATGACATTGATAGAACTTCCAACTCATTGATCGATATTATAAAACAAACCTTTATTATGCTTGAATCGTATAAATTCAATCAACTATGCTAATTCCCATGTAACAGAATGTTGAGACCTCTGTTGGAATTTCATTCCACTTTAATACCCATTCGAAATCAACTAGTACCCTATTTTTCTAAGGTCTTTTCGTCACTGTGGAATGCTTGAACCTAAATCTGGAAGTCATCTTCCTCAGTGCATAGTCGAGTCATCCAAGATTGTTTTCACTATCGATTAAAGTGATTAAATATTAGCGCACCTTCCCTGTCGGATGACACTTTCTTAAATGTTGGTATATGGACAAATAAAATGGTTATGTAGAAAGAAATGTGTTTCCTCTTAATTCTCGTAGCCAACCTATCCCGCTTGAGTCGGGGACAACCAATATGTTAATGTTTAGTGATGAAATCTAATACCTACCTCTTACTATGGTTTAAAATCTTCTATGGATGAACTTAGAGTAACATTGAGGGTGAAGTGTTATTTTGAATGTAGCAAAGAAACCATAGGTTTCAGTCACTCAATGCCTTTATAGGATAATAGAGATATTAAATTTATGATCCGAATGGAAGTGAATAATATCTATTGTATTGAAAGGCTTTTTGTGATAAAGATCAATGCATATTAGAATCTATTTACTTTATGGAGGTTGAGAGTATATATTTTATCATAAAATGATATAGAAAGTTACCAAATATAGTCTTTCTTTTGTAGTAATTGGGTTTCAAAGGAATCATATAGAATTCTATAAAACAAACCTTTAGTATTCTTGGATCGTATAAATTCAATCAACTATTATAATTCCCGTGTAACGGAATGTTGATACCTTTCTTAGAATTTCGTTCCACTTTAGTACCCATTCGAAATCAAATAATACCTTATTTTTATAAGGTCTTTCCATCATTGTGGAATGCTTGAACATAAATCTGGAAGTCATCTTCCTCAGTGCGTATTCGAGTCATCTGAGATTGTTTTCACTACCGATTAAAGTGATTAAATATTAGCACACCTTTCCCGTCGCATGGGACTTTCTTAAATGTTGGTATATGGAAAAATAAAAGGGTTATGTAGAAAGGAATGGGTTTCCTCTTAATTCCCATAGCCAACCTATCCCGCTTGAGTCGGGGACAACCAAGATGTTAATGTTTAGTGATGAAATCTAATACCTACCTCTTACTATGGTTTAAAACCTTCTATGGCTGAACTTAGAGTACCATTGAGGGTGAAGTGTTATGTTGGACGTAGCAAAGAAACCATAGGTTTTAGTCACTCAATACCTTTATAGGATAATAGAGATATTAAATTTATGATCCGAATGGAAGTGAATAATATCTATTGTATTGAAAGGCTTTTTGTGATAAATATCAATGCATATTAGAATCTATTTACTTTATGGAGGTTGAGAGTATATATTTTATCATAAAATGATATAGAAAGTTACTAAATACAATCTTTCTTTTGTAGTAATTGGGTTTCAAAGGAATCATATAGAATGCTTAAAATACTCCTCTTTGTTATCATAGTATCTATAGCTAGAGTAAGAACTTGAATTATGGAGAAAGATCTATATTGGATAGAAATTGATTGGTTTATAAGGTATGGAATTCAATGTTTTTGAATGTTGATTTGATGTCACTTAGATTGTTAAATTGAATGTATAAGTGAAATTATAAATTCTGCATATATGAAATTTGTAAATGGATATAACCACTAGAAGAATGGAAAATATTTTATTTTGGAAGGATTGGATTAGTGTCCATTCCTTGGGAAGAGGTATGGGACTCTTCCCTATGTTTGGTGGTAATCCAAATGAATGATGAATGGGATTAAAAATTAATCCTTGTTTAGAAATATAAAATATGAATGAATCTGTGATTCATGCTTGGTGATTTCTTGTATGTGATATACATTTGGTAAATGTGTGATGCATGATTTTATTCATATTTGATAAGCATGACTTTATTTTAATGTATTTTTCATACTTTGCATCTAATTTGTCCTGATCCCTTCACTATCATCTCTTCCAACCATGAAGAACTCGAGATATTTCAGATAAGGACAAGATAACACATTTTGAAGACTATTGCAATGATCATCATGTATAAGCTTGTATTGAAATAGTTCCAATATAATTATGAAAGGCTATTTTTTTTTTTATGTAAAATCAGCTATGATTTGTAATATTTTATGTATTTGCATACAATATTTGTAAATTAGAGATAAAGTCTTCATATTGTAGTATTCATCTCTAATAAATGTTAGGTGACATATGTTTGGAATATAAGCAAGTAATGGAATTACTTTGGATATTACACATTGTGAAATGTATGGTATTGGAATTTATGTTACTCTAGTAGATTAGATGGATGTATTTAAATTCTCTCTCATGGACTATGATAGTGTAGAAGGAAATTCATGGATAACCTTCATAATAATATGAGACAAAACAATATCCACACCATCCACCTAAGATAGATAGAAGAAAACCAATCACTTCATGAAATTGGATAATTTCGACAACCACCAACACCATCACACCTAGTAAATGAGTAAATTATATAATGGCACTTAAGACAATATCCCAAGTCACGTGTAAGTTTGTATGATAAATAATAATATTAATTACTATCTCCTTAATACTAGTCTTCATGGATAGTATGGAGAGGATGGGATGATTCCCTTTGGGTAAAACTCCCAAATAATGGTAAAACTATTGAGATGTCCTTATGAAGGACTTAGCTATTGTACTATCCTCACATCAAATGGTGATGGTATGGAGGAATTAAAGGAGATGGTACTCCTATTTATGAATGGTTGTGAATGAATTTTAATGTGACTTTGGATTAATATTTTATGGCTCGGATCACTTACTGAGCATTTGGGATATCCTTGTCCTAGATCATTATTATACTCTTGACTCATTGAAAGGTGAACACAATTATTATATGGGTTCAAATAAAAAATAGTGGATGAGAAGTAACAACTGGGGTTGTTACACATCGGGCCAATCTCTACAGAGGGTTGGTTCCATTACTAATCTAATTTGGTTTAAATCTTAGGGTAGCACGAAAGAGATGGGAAATGAAAGAAAGGAATGGTAAATATGGCTATGATCCAAAGATGAAATGTGGGGATAAACTAGCAGCTAAAATCCAAATCAAGATTTAATCAACATGAAATAGAAAGGAAAGCATAGGAACCATTCATAGATTATAGGGATAATTTCCAATGACCATTTTAGTATTCAGTTCTCTACTAGGAATTAAATTCAAAAATGCAGAATTTAAATTTACCTAACAAGGATCATGAACTTAACAACAATGAAAGGCAAAAAATAATTACATACAACACTACTCCAGGAAACAAAAGCCAAGAATTATTCAATTTATGTAGAAAAATCAAAGTGTTTTTTGTAGAATGTTCATCCTCTTTTCATTACATAAAAATGCTTAGTATTTAGAGAGGATTTTGCCTCTATAATTAAATGCAAATTAAAACAAAATGCTAGCTAGTAAAATACCAACAAGAGCAATTATTTCCTTAGCAACAACAATGCTCAAATCAGAACATTCTTTAGGAAGCATTGAATGGAGAGCGCCTAGGAAATCAATAGGATTCAATGATGGAAAATTATCTCAAACGTTTGTTGGCAATTTTGGGTTTGAGATCCTAGCTTCTTGTCTATGAGTTGTCATTGATGTCAAAAGGAAATGGCATTAATGTTAAGAGGATGTGTTGGCTTCAAAGGTGGAAGATTCCAAGAGAATATTTTTAAGAGAATTCGAAGAGATTCCATTGGCAAGGGTTTTTCATTAAAACCAAACCGGTTTTTATTAAAACCAAGTTGGATAGGGTTTTTATTAAAACCAAGTTAAATGGTTTTTATTAAACCCTTTTTGAAAAGACTTTTGATTAATTTTGAAATGGTCTTTATTTTCGCTGACGTCAAGGTGTCTTCGAAGAGACTATTTATTCTCCAACTCCTAAGGTTGGAATGCTAATGAATTCAAAATTCCCCTAATGCAATTTGCGGTGTTTGTGCTTTGTATTCTCTGCGATCGAAGGAAGACTTAGAAGCACATGCAGTTGAAAAGACTTCGAGATTTTTTTTGAGGGTGAAGTGGAGGGAAGTTCACTTGTGAACTTCGTAGACCGCATGGGCTAGTGGCAGCGAAGGCTTTTGTTGGGCGCTACATTGGCGGAGGTCGCTGTTTCAAGTCTTGTGGGGGTGCTTTGCTAGAGTAACACATGTTTTTATTAAAACATCTTTATGCCACGAAATTCAAAGTTTCTTGGACAGCGATTTATAAGGTGTGATTAAATTTTATGAGTTTTGGTTTTTGTGATTAGCATTGAATAAAATATTAGGAGAAATAAGGGCATATTTCTTTGGATGTATTTCAATATTATTATTTGCTATGCTAAAGTTAAAAATGGAGGTAGAAGGTGTGAGTCTGCGATTGTTGATTTATTGGCATGTTATGGTGGTTGTGTTTAAAGAAGTGGAGCTAAAAGGTGTAATAAAGGAAGTTTATATTATTTCTCATTTATTTTTATTCTAACCCTAACTTGGTTGGAAGTTTGAGAGTTGTGTGTGGTGACAGCTTGAAGGTTCAATTATCTTCTACTCCAATAAGGTATGGGCACATTCTTCTTATGAGTATGATTGGTGTATGTTTTCTGAAATAAGGTTGGAGTGAAAAGGTATTCTACTAGGTATCCTTTGGCTAGGTGTAAATCCTATTTTCTGGTTTGTTGAAGACATCTTATGCATTCTTATCCTTAAGGAGAGTTTTTGGTGAATGCATAATTTCTGGTTTAAGATAGTGGAAGCTTTGTGCACTAGGGTTTATATTTGTGAGTCTAGCTACTTGCATTGAGTTGGTGGAACCCTTGGTTGGCTGTTTTGAGTTTGATGGTTGAGTTGCTTCCATAGAGGTTGTTTGATCAAGTTATTGCTTTACTTGATTCATGATATTGGGCTTACTCCATTGAGTTGATTTGAGCAAGTTATTCTTTGCATTTGGTGATATTGTGTTGGTGGCTGTTTTGTTCAAATATCTTTGGAGGGAAAATGATTTCTACTTGTTTCCTTTTCTTGTGATGATTGGTTGAATGCTTCAAGGTTGATGTTGAGTTGAATGGTGTTGGTTGACTAAACCTTGTTTGATGAGCATTGTTGTTTAAACCCTAATTGATGGTGAAAAGAACATGAGTATCATTGTTATGTGATTCTTTGCATAGTTGGCAATTGTTGGGGTTTCATGTTATTGAAATAAAACATTCTATCCTATTCATTTCAGATATTGAGTTGTGTTTTCAGATTTGAGATTGAGATTGAGCTGAGTTGATTTGATTTGAGTTTTGAGATTGGGATTTTAGTATAGAACATATTGAGTCTCTAACAATTCTCTTTATGCTTCTATGAGTTTGACAAATCACATTAGGTCTCTAACAATTCACTTTGTGATTTCCTACTAAGAAAGTTTTTCTTTGTGAGCTTTCTAAGTTTTTGGACAGGTTCCAGTGGGGACTTATGAGCAGTTTTGAACAGGTTCCGATGGGGACTTGTGAGTAGATTTGGACAGGTCCTAGAAGAGGACTTGTGAGCTTAGTTTGATAGTTCTATCAGAGAACTTGAGGACAGAGGTGCATTGGTTCTATGAGAAGAACCTGAGGATAGATTTGGCAAGTCTTTGAGAAGGCTTGTATGTAGAGGATTGATTTGTTCAAGAGTTGGATAGATCTGAAAAACAGAGGAAGACTTGTACTAGACCGACTGATTGTGTTTGGTACAGGTTGTTGAGCTGTCATGGACATGATCATAGAAGGTAGAGGTCTCTTAGGCTAAGCATTAAGGACAAGAGGTCTTCGGTGGAAAGGAGTTCCATGTGCTGGCAAGAGGTAGAGGCAGTTGATCTTCTAAGGGATCATTTCCAGAGCAGAGGGGAAGCTATCTCCTTTGAGCAGAGGCTCATAAATTTTGATTGGGGGAAGGTATCTCCTTTGAGTAGAGGCTCATAAATTATGATTGGGGGAAGGTATCTCCTTTGGGCCGAGGCTCATAAACATTGTAATTGGGAAGGATTCCAAAAGAACTTTGAGATAACTTTTAGAGAAAAGTTTTGTGGATGTAGCCCATCCATTCTAGGTGAACCACGTTAAAATTGGTGTCACTTTGTGGATGATATTGTGAATTGCTTTGATATTTCTTTGGGTATATTGCTTTACTATTTTGAAGTATAAAGGAAAAAGTAAAAAGAGGTCTTATATTTTTCACCCCCCTCTCAGTATAAGCTTGTGTTTTTCAATTGGTATCAGAGCAAGTGCCTTTGAAAAGTTTAACAGCTTGAAGGAAAATCTAGTAAATAACACAATGGATCATTCAAGTTGCAATGCAACACCTATTCTTGATGGGTCAGATTTTGGTCTTTGGAGTGCAAGGATGAAGGTTCATCTAATGGCACTTGGGAATGAGGTTTGGGAAGTTATTGAAGATGAGTACACTATTCCTAAACATGGTCCTAATACTAAAGAAGAAAGGCTCCTACATCATAGCAATTCAAAAGCAATGAATGCAATCCTGAAAGGCTTACAGAAAGAAGATCTCACCAAAGTGATTCACTACAAGACAACTAGTGAAATGTGGAAACAGTTGAAGGTGGTTCATACAGATGATACAAATGTTAGAAAGGCCAAGTTGAGACACTTGAAAGGTATGTTTGAACAACTCAAGATGAATGATGATGAAAATATTAGTGACTACATGCTTCGTATGGGTGAGGTTGTTAACTCCATGAAAGACTTAGGTCTTGAGCTTGCTGAAAATGATGCTTGTGATAAGATTTTAAGATCTCTTCCTAATAGATTTAGTGAAAAGATTTATGTTATTGAGGAAGCTAAATATTTGGATAAGTTGAAAAAGGATGAGCTCCATAGTATACTTGCAGCATTTGAGTTGAGAACTCAAGTGAAGGTTGATGTCAAGAAAGAGGTAGCTTTCAAGGCTACCAAGAATTCCAAGGGTAAACAGCTTCAAGATAGTGATGAGTCTTCTAGTGATGAAAAGGCATATTACAGCAAGAAAGGCAAGTTCTCTAGAAAGCACAAGATTATGAAAAATATAAGATGTTTCAATTGTGGAAAGTTTGGTCATTATGCTACTGACTGTACTATTCCCAAAAATGAAAGTGATGAAGATAAATAGGATTCTAAGAGCAAGGATTCTAAAAAGCACAAGCATCACAGGAAAAACAAAGATGAGCACAACAATCAAGGAAAGAGGTATTCTCACAAGCACAAGAAGATTTTCTACCTATACAAAGCAAGTAAGTGTTCTAGTAGTGATAGTGAAAGTTCTTCAAGTGATAATGAAAATGAGATGTTGTTCATATCAGAAAAAAAGGAAGAACCGAAACATAGATTCATTATCATGAAATGTCTTAGATGTGGAAATTTTGGTCACCTTGAGGATGATTGCACAAATAATGATTTGGTTTCTAGTATGTATGAGGATGCTTCAGAAAACTATAAGGAAGATGCATGTATCGTTTTTGAAAATGGTAGCACCTCTAGTGATAAGAAATCTAAAAAAGGCCTTGATGATTCAAAAAGCAAACAAATAGAGGAAGATATAGAGGAAGGTGAAGTAGATCTTGAAGGTGAACTTATTAGTGCTCTTAGTGCTTTGAAAAAGGAAAGAAAGAAGAATGGTAGACTCAAGGATAAGTTAGATGAATATTGTATGGAGAGAGATGATTTTATAGAAAGTCTTGGCTTCTCTATAGCTAAGACACAAGAACTCAAGGATGAGTTAGAGTCTAAGGTTCTTGAGTATAGTGAGTTAGAATAGAAAATGGCTTCTTTGAAAGAGGAAACTAAAGAGTACAAGGATAAGCTTTACAGGTTTCAAGATAGCTCCAAAAAGGTTAAGTCACTCATCAAAGGTCAAAGAAAGACAACAGATAAAATAGGCCTTGGTTTTGTTAAGCCACACAAGGAACAAGTTGGAGAGTCTAGTAAGAGACTCCAAAAGGAAGAGATTTCTAATGAGGAAAGTATTTCAGAAAAGGAG
Organism: Wollemia nobilis; assembly: GCA_028583015.1. NCBI lineage: Eukaryota > Viridiplantae > Streptophyta > Pinopsida > Araucariales > Araucariaceae > Wollemia > Wollemia nobilis. The sequence goes on along the minus strand of JAQPPZ010003330.1, from coordinate 49,905 downwards.
TCCTTGAAAGATAGATGCACAGAAATAGAAAAAAAAATTCAGAATGAGAAGAAGAAATTTTCAAAACCTAAGAGGTCAATTAAAGGAAAGTTTCAAGGCATATGTTTTGCTTGTCGCAGGTTTGGTCACATGGCTTCACATTGCATGGCTCAAGTGAAGGACGTAAACGACAGTTTTAGAAGTGCTAGTTACTTTCAAGGGTATTGCTACTCTTGTCAATAGTTTGGGCACAAGGCAGTTTATTGCAAGGCAAATAACGAGAACATGTTTGGTTAGAATAGGTTTGGCTAGAACAGGTTTGTTCAGAACAGGTTTGGTCAGAACAGGTTTAGCCAGAACAGGTTTGGTCAGAACAAGTTTTGTCAGAATTGGTGGATTCAAAGATCAGGTTTACCTCAGAGAAACAACATCGTCAAGTGTTTCAAGTGCAACAATGAAGGTCACAAAATTAGATAGTGTAGAGCTAAAATTCCAGAATACAGGAACATGAACAGTGGCATGATCAGGTCCAATGATCAAGGCATGGACAAGAACAGGGATGAGAACAAGAAAAAGAATAGTGACAAGAACAGGAATATGGACAAAGAGTTCAAGAGAAGGCCTGACAAGGAAGCTATAGATGCTGATGATGATCAGTGCCTAATGGGAGTTTTACTTCCACCCAAGAATTAATCACCTCATCAAGAGGTGGGGGAGGGACTAAGCTAAGAGGCTCATTCTTAGTCCCGATCCCCAAAGGTGACCCTTTGCCATTGATGACAAAGGGGGAGAGATATGAGTAAGGGGGAGAGCTTCAAAGTGAAGAGGAAAGCCTCAAGACAGGGGAAGCTATTTATGTTGAGTTTCTGTGTTGTTGAGAAGCATGGTTTGCCATCAATGACAAAGGGGGAGATTGTTGGCAATTTTGGGTTTGAGATCCTAGCTTCTTGTCTATGAGTTGTCATTGATGTCAAAAGGAAATGGCATTAATGTTAAGAGGATGTGTTGGCTTCAAAGGTGGAATATTCCAAGAGAATCTTTTTAAGAGAATCCAGAGATATTCCATTGGCAAGGGTTTTTCATTAAAACCAAACCGATTTTTATTAAAACCAAGTTGGATAGGGTTTTTATTAAAACCAAGTTAAATGGTTTTTATTAAACCCTTTTTGAAAAGACTTTTGATTAATTTTGAAATGGTCTTTATTTCTACAGATGTCAAGGTGTCTTCGAAGAGACTATTTATTCTCCAACTCCTAAGGTTGGAAGGCTAATGAATTTGAAATTCCCTGAATGCAATTTGCGGTGTTTGTGCTCTGTATTCGCTATGATCGAAGGAAGACTTAGAAGCACGTGCGGTTGAAAAGTCTTTGGGAGTTTTTTTGAGGGTGAAGTGGAGGGAAGTTCACTTGTGAACTTCATAGCCCACGTGGGCTAGTGGCAGCGAAGGCTGCTGTTGGGCGCTGCATTGGTGGAGGTCACCGTTTCGAGTCTCACGGGGATGCTTTGCTAGAGTAACACACGTTTTTATTAAAACGTCTTTATGCCGCAAAATTCAGAGTTTCTTGGACAGTGATTTACAAGGTGTGAATAAATTTTATGAGTTTTGGTTTTTGTGATTAGCATTGAATAAAAGCTTAGGAGAAATAAGGGCATATTTCTTTGGATGTATTTTTAAAATTATTCTTTGCTATGCTAAATTTAAAAATGGAGGTATAAGTTGTGAGTCTATGATTGTTGATTTATTGGCATGTTATTGTGGTTGTGTTTAAAGAAGTGGAGCTAAAATGTGTAATAAAAGAAGTTTATATTATTTCTCAATTCTTTTTATTCTAACCCTAACTTGGTTGGAAGTTTGAGAGTTGTGTGTGGTGACAGCTTGAAGGTTCAATTATCTTCTACTCCAATAAGGTATGGGCACATTCTTCTTATGAGTATGATTGGTGTATGTTTTCTGAAATAAGGTTGGAGTGAAAAGGTATTCTACTAGGTATCCTTTGGCTAGGTGTAAATCCTATTTTCTGGTTTGTTGAAGACTACTTATGCATTGTTATCCTTAAGGAGAGTTTTTGGTGAATGCATAATTTCTGGTTTGAGATAGTGGAATCTTTGTGCACTAGGGTTTATATTTGTGAGTCTAGCTACTTGCATTGAGTTGGTGGAACCCTTGGTTGGATATTTTGAGTTTGATGGTTGAGTTGCTTCCATAGAGGTTGTTTGATCAAGTTATTGCTTTACTTGATTCATGATATTGGGCTTACTCTATTGAGTTGATTTGAGCAAGTTATTCTTTGCATTTGGTGATATTGTGTTGGTGGCTGTTTTGTTCAAATATCTTTGGAGGGAAAAGGATTTCTACTTGTTTCCTTTTCTTGTGATGATTGGTTGAATGCTTCAAGTTTGATGTTGATTTGAATGGTGTTGGTTGACTAAACCTTGTTTGATGAGCATTGTTGTTGAAACCCTAATTTATGGTGAAAAGAACATGAGTATCATTGTTATGTGATTCTTTGCATAGTTTACAATTGTTGGGGTTTCATGTTCTTGAAAGAAAACATTCTATCCTATTCATTTCAGATATTGAGTTGTGTTTTCAGATTTGAGATTGAGATTGAGCTGAGTTGATTTGAGTTGAGTTTTGAGATTGGGATTTGAGTATAGAACATATTGAGTCTATAACAATTCACTTTGTGATTTTCTACTAAGAAATTTTTTCTTGGTGAGCTTGCTGAGTTTTTGGACAGGTTCTAGTGGGGAATTGTGAGTAGTTTTGGACAGGTTCCGGTGGGGACTTGTGAGCAGTTTTGGACAGGTTTCGGTGAGGACTTGTGAGAAGATTTGGACAAGTCCTAGAAGAGGACTTATGAGCTGAGTTTGATAGTTATATTAGATAACTTAAGGAAAGAGGTGCATTGGTTCTATGAGAAGAACTTGAGGACAGATTTGGCAAGTCTTTGAGAAGGCTTGTATGCATAGGATTGATTTGTTCAAGAGTTGGACAGATATGACAGATAGAGGAAGACTTGTACTAGACCAAATGACTATGTTTGGTATAGGTTGCTGAGCTGCTATGGACGTGATCATAGAATGCAGAGGTCTCTTAGGCTAAGCATTGAGGATAGGAGGTCTTCGGTGGAAAGGAGTTCCACATGCTGGCAAGAGGTAGAGGCAGTTGATCTTCTAAGGGATCATTTATAGAGCAGAGGGGAAGGTATCTCCTTTGAGCAGAGGCTCATAAATTTTTATTGGGGGAAGATATCTCCTTTGATCAGAGGCTCATAAATTTTGATTGGGGGAAGGTATCTCCTTTGGGCCTAGGCTCATAAACATTGTAATTGGGAAGGATTCCCAAAGAACTTTGAGATAACTTTTAGAGAAAAGTTTTGTGGATGTAGCCTAGCCATTCTGGGTGATATCATGACACTTTTTCTCCTTACATTTTCTCTTCTCTTTTGGTCACGAATATGCAACATGTCGTGATATCGTGACACTTTTTTTTCTTTGCGATGTTTTGCTTTTTCTTTGATCTTTAGCATATGGGCCACTTCGGTCTTCTTGGAAAATATGCAAAAAGGTGGGTAAACATCCTCATAATAATTTAACATCACTGTACATACTCTAACTAGCCTCTGAACTCCTGTCCACTGCATCAACTGATCTATTCGACTGTGTTGACAACAATGACAATACTATCGCTGCACCTTGCTCAACACAAACTAACCTAGGTATTACATGAATTTGTATTTGCCCTTTTTTATAAACATTGTTCCACTGCCATCCAGGCGTCTATAGCCCTAGTGGAGATGTCCTATGACATTAGATTGATTTGGCTCTTTTCTTTTTTCTTTTTCTTTTTTTTTTATAAAACTCATTTTATCGCTTTGCAAATTTCACCTGCCACCTAGGTTAGAGCTTAAGTAAGGTTAAATATTGAGTATACAAAATGTTTTCACCTTAATTTGCAAACCAAATAACTTCATATTTCAATATTCCAAGAATTCCATTTAATATGATGTGTTTATGTGTAGCCTTAGCAAAATGATTCATGATTTCCAAAATTCACTATCTTAGTCCCCAAAAATCTAGGAGCAATTACTGAATAATTCTATCCAAAATGATATGCAATTCATCCTTCAAGAGGCCATAAATTAGTAGCTATCCCAAATTACTACAACCAAACAAGGGAACCAACCAAAACATAAAACTCACACTTACAAACCAAAACTTAGAAACATCCCAAAACTTACTCCAATACAAACTTGACAAGAAAACAAACACAAAAATCACCAAACCCAAAATTTGAAACGAAACTCAAGACAGAAAACCAAAACCAAAACACAAAACAAAATAATAATATACAATATGGTACAAGTTGCAAAATTTTTGGCTATCACTTCCCTGGGTCCCAAACCCGATTAGCATAATTTTAAAGACATATTACCTCTCTCACATAACCACTTTGATTCAAGTTTATTAATATTTCCATGTTTAGCATTTGATTCCTTAAATTTGCAAATGGATACATGATTTTCAACAATATTTTGTTTATTCAAAGAGATGCAAGTTTCAAACTTAGATTTATTTTCACAAGCATGTAATATTTACTTCAAATGGGAGGCTACTTCTAAATATTTTAAAGAAATATCATCATCCATGTCTTTAGACAAATCATGCTCACGCAACAATTTGCAATTATCTAGGATGTTTACCAAATAAGGATCATTATCATCTTGTATCCTAGCCTTAGTTGTTAGTTGTTGATGAACCTGATTTAACAATTCAAGCATGTCTATTTCTCCCTCATATAACAAAGCAATCTCATTATTTGTGTTAGAAAAAATCGATTCCAATCCTTCATTCACCTCTAGTGGCATTTCATCATAAATAACATTTGAATCCAATAAATTATTATAAAAATTTTCACTTGAAGCTGGGATATTTGGACACAAAAGGTTAGATTCTACCTTTTGCACATTTTCATTTACCATCACTTGGTAAGCCATTATGACCTTTTATTCTTCATCATCATGTATCTCTTTATCTTCATAAATGATTTTCTTTTCAACAACACCAAAATTAGGCACCCAATCAAAAACATGTCCATTGTTTCCAAACCATAACTCTTTTTGGTTAAGGGATGTGTCAAAAAGGCTATATTCATGACCATTTGCTTGAGATTTTTCAAATAAAGAAATATTTTCATTTGGATCATCGATAATATCAAACCCAAACCATGAGTCCTCTTGATCAACTACTTGAATTATTTTGAGTAAAGCAACATTTTTATAATTTGGAAGCATAGACATCAATTGTAATTCCTTTTTACCTACTAATGGTATTTATCCAAAATAATCATATGAGTTTAAACCTGCCTTTTCACAAGACAAAAATGAAAGGGAAGCCTTTACCTCTTCCTCATCCAAAACAAAGAAATCATAAGACGCCTTTACCATTTCTTCATTTTATATTTTAGTAAGGTGTTTAATAGAATCATTATCAAAATGTTTGAATCTTGAAACTTTATCTATTTTAGAAAGTTGCATTCCATACTCTGATTGTACAAGGATTGCAAAATTTTCATGAGATATAACATTTTATTTCCCTTATGTGCGTAAATAAAATGATGAATGAATGCTTAAAGTTGATCCTAACTCATTTTATTTCTGATTTATTAAAGTGATTTATCCCTGAATCCCTGTTAGCAGATACCTTTTATCTTCAATTAAAATGTTCTGTTATCAGGTGTTGTGGCAAACCACTTCATTTTATCTTTGATTTAATGTGAAATTTGGAGTTAGTACTTGCTATTAGCAAATTCATTTTATCTTTAGATTAAAATATTACTATTAGCAAGTGTTGTGGAAAACCACTTCATTTTATCTTTGCCTTAATGTGAGATTGGAGTTAGTAAATCCCTCCCTTGAATGCAAATTGATTTTATCTTGGATGGTTAAGCTTTGTCCGAGCAAGAAAATAAAGTGACTAAAACTAAATGTGAAATGTGAATCCTGAATGATGCTTCAATTCATTTTATCTTGCATTGAATAGATTTTATCTTGCCTTGCTTTGCTTTAAACATGAGAGAAAATAATGTAAATGATTGATCTTTGAAAGTATAATAGCCTTTGCATGCCATACAAATTACCCCCTTTTAATGAAATGGTAATTTTCATAAAGGGAGTCAATTTATTGCTTGAAAAACAAAATGCAAAGCCTGAAAATTCTTTTTTCTTTTAAACTGTGAAATCATGCAAAACTGAAATAAAAATTCTTGCTAAAAATGTGAACTTCAAATAATTTTGGAATTTTGAATTTAAGTTAAAACAAAAATGTACTTGCTTTAAATGGAACATTAAAGCTTATTATTTCAACCTATGTAACTCTTTTTGGAATTTTATATTTTTTTCATTTTTTATTTTATTTTAAAAACTTTAAAAAAATGAAAAAAACAGGGTTAGAAAATAAAAATAAGATAACATGAAATTCTGGAATATGGACCAGAATATGGAGAAAACCAAAGAAAACTACTGCAAAAAAAATAAAAATAAGATAACATGAAATTCTGGAATATGGACCAGAATATGGAGAAAACCAAAGAAAACTACTGCAAACAAAATCCAACATATGCTGCAGAAAAATGTTAGATTCCGAACACAAAACACAACCGGGTTAGACCTGCATCCACACAATCTGAAATCCAGTTATGGCAAGAGTCTAAGGAGTTAAAAAAAAAACATGCAATAAAAATATTGAAATGGTGCAACCATATCCATGCATAAACACCATTAAACACAATTAGTGCATGTGAGAAAGATATTCAATAAACACAAATTTGTATTCAAAACTTCATTTTATGCATACAATGGTGAAAAAAAAGCTCCACAATAGTTTGAATAAGCTTCCAATCTCCTTCCATCGCTTCTTGTTCCAAAAAAACCAGCCCCCTTTTTCCTTTGCTTCCATGGCTTTTTAAAGCTTTCCAACCCTAAAAGAAACTCTTCATTTCATTTTCCCCCCTTTTCCTTTGGCTTAGTCACGTAACTTCTTTGTAACTGCAATATCTTCCAAATGAAACACTTCTTCCATAATGATTTTTGCCAATAATAAATTGGTAAATATCTTCTAAATGAAACGCTTCTTCCATAATGTTTTTTTCCAATAATAAATTGGTAAGTATCTTCTAAATGAAATGCTTCTTCCATAATGCTTTTTGCCAATAATAAATTGGTAAGTATCTTCCAAATGAAACGCTTCTTCCATAACGCTTTTTTTTTTTGCCATCAATGAATTAAATAATGTTTTTCTTTTATTTAGAAACCTGCCAACATCAATATAAAGCATTAGTTCAAAGTATCTTTAATAAAATCATAAAGTCAACATAGAAATTAATACCAAACCAATATGTAAAGAAATATTAGCGTGCCATGAGAAAAAGAAATGCTATTCTTTTGTTTTGTTTTATTTATTTTATTTTTATATATATCTATTTTTTATTCTTATTTTTTTTTTTTTTTTTGTTTTTCTTCTATTTTTATTTTCTTTTCTTTCTTTATTTAAATTTTACTTGCTTTCTCTCTTTTTTAATCTTAAATTTGATTTAATTAATTTCAAATGTTTGAATTGGTTTAATTCAAAACATTAAAACTAACCAAATCAATAAAATAACAAAAATAAGAAAGAAACTAACCAACGCACTAGGCAAATTAAAAGAAACCAAAAGGAGACACTAGTCAACACACCAACCTATCAAAATTATCCCGCAAAGAAATTAAAATTCAACAAAAATTCCAAAAATTAAAGGTGGGTCCCCAACATTTGGGGATAGTTGTGGATTTGCCACAACAAATGGCGACTCTGCTGGGGAATGCTCTTGAGCATTCCGGACGAATAACCCAGAATCTCTGGTTCTGAAACCCAACCAACCAAAGATTAGAAACAAAATTATTCAACAATATCCAAAGATGATGGGAATAAACAACTTCAATTGAAAACATATGAACCATTGCTTCAGCTAAGTGTGTGAAAGTGCTTTCATCCTGGCATTCCTGAAAACCATCCAAATTCCATCACTTGTTTTGTGTTAGGCTACAAAATATTACTCATGAAAGGATATGCCTTTGCATTGCTCCACAGCCAATCGGGCATTTATAGCCCCGGTGGAGATGCCCTAACTAACCCAGGTATTAGATGAATTTGCATTTGCCCTTTTTTATAAACATTGCTCCACTACCATCCAGGCATCTATAGCCCCGGTGGAGATGTCCTAAGCCATTAGATTGATTTGGCTCTTTTTTTTTTTTTTTTTTTTTATAAAACTCATTTTATCGCTTTGCAAATTTCACCTGCCACCTAGGTTAGAGATCAAGTAAGGTTAAATATTGAGTATACAAAAGGTTTTCACCTTAATTTGCAAACCAAATAACTTCATCTTTCAAGATTCCAAGAATGCCCTTTAATATGATGTGTTTATGTGTAGCCTTAGCAAAATGATTCATGATTTCCAAAATTCACTATCTTAGTCCCCAAAAATCTAGGAGCAATTACTGAATAATTCTATCCCAAATGATATGCAATTCATCCTTCAAGAGGCCATAAATTAGTAGCTATCCCAAAACACTACAACCAAACAAGGGAACCAACCAAAACGCAAAACTCACACTTACAAACCAAAACTTGGAAACAACCCAAAACTTACTCCAATACAAACTTGACAAGAAAACAAACACAAAACTCACCAAACCCAAAATTTGAAATGAAACTCAAGACAGAAAACCAAAACCAAAACACAAAACAAAACAATAATATACAATATGGTACAAGTTGCAAAAATTTTGGCTATCACTTCCCTGGGTCCCAAACTCGATTAGCACAATTTGAAAGACATGCAACATGAAATGCATACCAAGCTTTACAAAAATCCTAAAAAAACCAGATTAGATCAAGCCATGCAACACTTCTCATCTTACCTCTCTCACGTAACCACTTTGATTCAAGTTTATTAACATTTCCATGTTTAGCATTTGATTCCTTAAATTTGCAAATGGATACATGATTTTCAACAATATTTTGTTTATTCAAAGAGATGCAAATTTCAAACTTAGATTCATTTTCATAAGCATGTAAGATTTCCTTCAAATGGGAGGCTATTTCTGAATATTTTAAAGCAATATCATCATCCATGTCTTTAGACCAATCATGCTCATGCAACAATTTACAATTATCTAGGATGTTTACTAAATAAGGATCATTATCATCTTGTATCCTAGCTTCAATTGTTAGTTGTTGATGAACCTGATTTAACAATTCAAGCATGTCTATTTCTCCCTCATCTAACAAAGCAATCTCATTATTGGTGTTAGAAAAAATCGATTCCAATCCTTCATTCACCTCTAGTGGCATTTCATCATAAATAGCATTTGAATCCAATAAATGATTATAAAAATTTTCACCTGAAGCTTGGATATTTGGACACAAAAGGTTAGATTCTACCTTTTGCACATTTTCATTTACCATCACTTGGTGAGCCATTATGACCTTTTCTTCTTCATCATTATGGGCTTCCTCTTCATCATGTATCTCTTTATCTTCATCAATGATCTGTTTTTCAAAAACACCAAAATTAGGCACCCAATCAAAAACATGTCCATTGTTTTCAAACCATAACTCTTTTTGGTTAAGGGATGTGTCAAAAAGGCTATATTCATGACCATTTGCTTGAGACTTTTCAAATAAAGCAATATTTTCATTTGGATCATCGATAATATCAAACCCAAACCATGAGTCCTCTTGATCAACTACTTGAATTATTTTGAGTAAAGCAACATTTTTATCATTTGGAAGCATAGACATCAATTCTAATTCCTTTTTACCTACTAATGGTATTTCTCCAAAATAATCATATGAGTTTAAACCCGCCTTTTCACAAGATAAAAATGAAAGGGAAGCCTTTACCTCTTCCTCATCCAAAACAAAGAAATCATAAGAAGCCTTTACCATTTCTTCATTTTCTATTTTAGTAAGGTGTTTAATAGACTCATATTCAAAATGATTGAATCTTGGAACTTTCTCTATTTCAGCAAGTTGCATGCCATACTCTGATTGTACAGGGATTGCAAAATTTTCATGAGATATAACGTTTTCAATGTCCTGCATATCAAGTGAAATAGGAATTTCATTAGTAAGAAAATGAGAAACCAATGATTCCTCATACTTTTCCCAATCCTCCTTTGTAAACAATAATTCTAAGCCTTCTATTTCTAGCTTGTCATGACTTGGCTCATGTTGGATTTCTTGATCATTGTCATAATTGTCTTCTAAAAACAAGTGATGAAATTCTATCATGTCTTCAAATTCATCCATGGATTCCTTTTTAAACTCACTTTCAACTACTTTTGATAACTCAAATACCTCTATGATGGGATCAATAGTTGAATTCAGCTTTCTATAGCTATCCCAATCCTCCTTTGTAAACAAAAACTCTAAGCCACTCATCTCTTCCTCTTGGATGATCTCTAAGGTGGTTGTGACATTTGGGTATTCACTTATATCCCCTTGATTTCTTATATTAGACGTCGTTTGATTCAAGGGTATTAGATTGGATGGTTGGCATGGGTTGGAATCCATAACTCTTGGTTTTCCAAAATGGCTAAGAAATGTTTCCTTTAGTTGAGCCCAAGAAGTGATAGAACTTAAAGGTAAGTGTATATACCACTCAAATGCAACCTCATCCAAAGTGTATGAAAACAACCTACAAGGAACATCTCTATGCATAATTTGCAAGTAACTTAGAATGTCCTTGTATCTTTGAATATGTTCCTCAGCCGAGACCACCTCATGCTTAAACATGGGTAAACAATCTTCTACACCTTCAGGAATTGGATAAGGAGACATGTTTAAATGGCTATAATAATCACCTATCCAAGATGCAATTCCTACTGGAGTAAACATTGCCATTAGCGGACCTTGAAGCATATAACTTTAGTACCAATTTTGTTAGTACAATAAATGTCTTGCAAAGAAGCACAAAATAACTAACAAATATTAAAATATATGCATCAATTAAACCATGACGTTAAAGACCATTCTCCAATTTGCAAAGGTTAGTATCCCTGCAATCATCAATTTAAAAATTTCAAATTAATGAATACGATCAACAAAACCTCATTAGTCAAGATAAATGCCCTCAAATAATCCTTTCAAATAACAGGAACAATATAGCATCTAAATAGCAAGAATAACCAAATCAGGCCCTCCTTCTAGCGCCAAAATGTTGAGTGGTAATTTTTCCCAAGTGCAAAACCACACTCACAATTAGGATTTCTTTAGAAAACCCTCTCTTGCAAAGAAGCACAAAACTTCTCCAAGGTTCCTTTTACTCTAAAAATGTGCATGTATGCTTATCAAATGAGTACATGGAATACCTTAGTGCTCCACAAAACAACTGTTAACAAGGGGCCTGTGTTGATTTTACTTTGATTTTGCCATGCTATTATTGTTCATTAATTAAAAGGGCTTGAGTTCCCTTATGTGCATAAATAAAATGATGAATGGATGCTTAAAGTTGATCCTAAATAATTTTATTTCTGATTTATTAAAGTGATTTATCCCCGAATCCCTGTTAGCAGAATACCTTTTATCTTCAATTAAAATGTTCTGTTATCAGGTGTTGTGGCAAACCACTTCATTTTATCTTTGATTTAATGTGAAATTTGGAGTTAGTACTTGTTGTTAGCAAATTCATTTTATCTTTAGATTAAAATATTACTATTAGCAAGTGTTGTGGAAAACCACTTCATTTTATCTTTGCCTTAATGTGAGATTGGAGTTAGTAAATCCCTCCCTTGAATGCAAATTGATTTTATCTTGGATGGTTAAGCTTTGTCTGAGCAAGAAAATAAAGTGATTGAAACTAAATGTGAAATGTGAATCCTGAATGATGCTTCAATTCATTTTATCTTGCATTGAATAGATTTTATCTTGCCTTGCTTTGCTTTAAACATGAGAGAAAATAATGTAAATGACTGATCTTTGAAAGTATAATAGCCTTTGCATGCCATACAAATTACCCCCTTTTAATGAAATGGTAATTTTCATAAAGGGAGTCAATTTATTGCTTGAAAAACAAAATGCAAAGCCTGAAAATTCTTTTTTCTTTTAAACTGTGAAATCATGCAAAACTGAAATAAAAATTCCTGCTAAAAATGTGAACTTCAAATAATTTTGGAATTTTGAATTTAAGTTAAAACAAAAATGTACTTGCTTTAAATGGAACATTAAAGCTTATTATTTCAACCTATGTAACTCTTTTTGGAATTTTATATTTTTTTCATTTTTTTATTTTATTTTAAAAACTTAAAAAAAAATGAAAAAATATAGGGTTAGAAAATAAAAATAAGATAACATGAAATTCTGGAATATGGACCAGAATATGGAGAAAACCAAAGAAAACTACTGCAAACAAAAATAAAAATAAGATAACATGAAATTCTGAAATATGGACCAGAATATGGAGAAAACCAAAGAAAACTACTGCAAACAAAATCCAACATATGCTGCAGAAAAATGTTAGATTCCGAACACAAAACACAACCGGGTTAGACCTGCATCCACACAATCTGAAATCCAGTTATGGCAAGAGTCTAAGGAGTTAAAAAAAAACATGCAATAAAAATATTGAAATGGTGCAACCATATCCATGCATAAACACCATTAAACACAATTAGTGCATGTGAGAAAGATATTCAATAAACACAAATTTGTATTCAAAACTTCATTTTCTGCATACAATGGTGAAAAAACAGCTCCATAGTAGTTTGAATAAGCTTCCAATCTCCTTCCATCGCTTCTTGTTCCAAAAAAACCAGCCCCCTTTTCCTTTGCTTCCATGGCTTTTTAAAGCTTTCCAACCCTAAAAGAAACTCTTCATTTCATTTTCCCCCCTTTTCCTTTGGCTTGGTCACGTAACTTCTTTGTAACTGCAATATCTTCCAAATGAAACGCTTCTTCCATAATGATTTTTGCCAATAATAAATTGGTAAGTATCTTCTAATTGAAACGCTTCTTCCATAATGCTTTTTGCCAATAATAAATTGGTAAGTATCTTCTAAATGAAACGCTTCTTCCATAATGCTTTTTGCCAATAATAAATTGGTAAGTATCTTCCAAATGAAACGCTTCTTCCATAACACTTTTTTTGCCATCAATGAATTAAATAATGCTTTTCTTTTATTTAGAAACCTGCCAACATCAATATAAAGCATTAGTTCAAAGTATCTTTAATAAAATCATAAAGTCAACATAGAAATTAATACCAAACCAATATGTAAAGAAATATTAGCGTGCCATGAGAAAAAGAAATGCTATTCTTTTTTTTTTTTTTATTTTATATATATATTTTTTATTCTTATTTGTTTTTTTTTTGTTTTTCTTCTATTTTTATTTTATTTTCTTTCTTTATTTAAATTTTACTTGCTTTCTCTCTTTTTTAATCTTAAATTTGATTTAATTAATTTCAAATGTTTGAATTGGTTTAATTCAAAACATTAAAACTAACCAAATCAATAAAATAACAAAAATAAGAAAGAAACTAACCAACGCACTAGGCAAATTAAAAGAAACCAAAAGGAGACACTAGTCAACACACCAACCTATCAAAATTATCCCGCAAAGAAATTAAAATTCAACAAAAATTCCAAAAATTAAAGGTGGGTCCCCAACATTTGGGGATAGTTGTGGATTTGCCACAACAGAACGTAGCATTTAATCTTGGCAACCCTTCAGTAGGAAGTTTAGAAATATTATTTTCGTTGCCTCAAGAATCAAATGCCATCAATTTCTAGTCCTTCCTCAGAAATATTTGCAATAATGGCACCTTCGAATAGTAACTTCACTGAGAGTTGTGCTCAAACATAGATTTTAGCCCTTCATTCAATTTTTTTTGCCCCGAAATTGTATTCTCTTAGGGATTTCACCCAAAACATTGTCTTGCTTGAATAATGGGAAAAAAAGGGAATTTCATCCCCAAAAGAGGGTGAAAATGATTTTCATCCCAAGTTGGGGTGACTTTGACTTTGACCGACACATGAGGATGCTTTTCTTGGACTTTCACTTAGAACTTGGGTGAAATCAATGTTTTCACTCAAAATGGGGTAAAATTACCTTGGCAGGCACTTTCTTTAATTTTGCTTTGACTTTAATCGACACAACCTTCACCCGAACATCATCCATTCATCATTTGCATTCTGAAAATATCTTCAACTTGGAATTCACCCAAAAGAGGGGTAAAAATGATTTTCTCCCCTTACTTGGGGTGACATTGACTTTGATTGATGCCCACTCATTATTTTCACCCAAAAAGTGCTCGAAAATGGATTTTCGATGGTACAATTTCTCGGAGCCATAAATTTTGATCCATTGACCCAATTGTCTATTGTAATATATTGTTGGAAATCTTGGGAAGATATCTATAATTCTTCATTTATCTTTTGGTCATTGAGGTAAATTTGCATCCCTCTTAAGGGCCTATAAGATATTCATATTGTATTTTTAAGTTGTGTTGGAGAAATTTCTTGGGACAAAAACTTTAATATATCTCAATCCGTTTAGGATATTAGGGTGATTCTTTCATCATAAGTCTAATTTTTCAATTCCCCTCCTTTGGATAAATTTTCAAGTCTACAGGTTTCCATTTAGAACAATTTCCCAAAAATAGTCACTTCTCGGTTTTTGCCTTTTTTGACTTCTGACTGTAGTGTGGCAAAAATGCCAAAATATCATTACTAGGCCAAAGATCATTCACTTCTCTAGATCCATCTACCTTCCCATAAAAATATTTCTATATCTTGATCATGGTACTAATATTTCTCTAATAATTATTAGATTTTAATATATAGCATATAACACCAACATGATGTTTACAAATCAAACCCTTTCTTTGCAACAATGCTTGCTCTTCCAACCATGCAAGAACAAAATATTTATTTACACAAACCCTTAGTCTATACAAACCCTTGCTTTTCCAATTGTGTAAGGGCAAACCCTTACTCTACACAACCATCACTCCACATAAAACCTTGCTCTATCAACCATGCTCTACATAAACCCCTGTTTGCCAACCATGCAATAACAAACCCTTACTCTACACAAACCCTCATTCTACCAACCATGCAAGAATAAACCCTTGTTCTACATAAACCCTCAATTTTCCAATCATACAAGAATAAATCCTCACTTTGCACAAACCCTCACTCTAACAACAATGTAAGAACAAACCCTTGCTCTACATAAACCCCTTTTTTCTATTCTTTTTTTTTCTCTTTTTTTTATTATGGAAAATCTAAATAATACTATTCCACCCACAAATAATATAAACACAGGACATCTTTAACCAAGCTTTAGAGATATCACATCTTTAATAACTATGAAAAATCAATCTATAGCATTTGAAACTAGCATGATATTGTTGGATCGAACCCTTGCTCTCTGCTTTCGAAATATCTTATTCTAAATAAGATGAATAGTTTCTCTTGATACATTTTCTATTTGCACTATTCTTATGTAGACATGACATATATTTTCACCCTACAGTGCTTTGAAGTGAAAACCTTATAAAAATTAAAATTATATTATATGATTGATATTGATTTTATATTATGTTTTGATGTTATGTTGTGTGATACTAAACAATTTAATGAATAATATGTGATTTGTATAATTGTTTAGGGGTACATTTAGGTTTTGTTAGTGCTCAAATAATTGAGAAGGAATAGTAGGTTTCTTTCTTCAACCCACCCTCAACATCTTATGTATATTTTACCTCTTCTTCTTGATCATATCATGTGTATTATATGCTCAACCAAACCATATTCTAGATACTATATATGCAAGGGATTAATAATAACACTAATACATGCTTTGCATTTTAATACAAAATACTTGGTTCCTCTCTTACTTTATGATTGTAGAATAATTCCTAAAATATATTCAAAACCTGATAAAAAAGAGAAAAAATAAATTTTTAATATTCTTATTCATTTTCTTGATGTATCATTTTAGTTATGTATGAACATTTGATTATGGTTTTTTCTTTGTATAATTTTTGTGTCTATCATTTTTAAAATTTTATATCTTTAATGCTTTGTGTTTGATTCCCTTGGTATTGTAGCATTTTAATCATATGTTAATATTGTTTGATGGTTGTCTTACCTCTACATTATTTTTCCCTATGTCCTTTTCCTATTTTTCTTCTTTCATTTTAAATAATTTTTATTTGATAATTTTATGCTTTTACTATATTTTAGGTTGTTATCATGTAATAACCTTATATTCATTTTTTTACTTATATCAGGAAAATTGAATTAATATTACTAGGTGAAACAAACTAATTAGATGACTTTTATGAAATATAGGTTACAAAGTGATAGTCAACTTGAACCATTGCTTTTATATCACACCATCAAATTGTATTACACCAACCACTTCCATCATAACTTGATCTACATTTAATCTTAATGTCATATCTCAAAGGTAGTGAAAGAAATATGGGAATGGCTCAGACAAGGGATCACTGCTAAAAATAATAAAAATTAATAGATCTCAATGTTGTATAGCTATATACCAAACACAAAAACTATGATAATTAGATTTTAAAAAAGGTAAATCATACTTGTGCAAGCATAAATGATTGCAAAGATAAAGATAAAGATATGAATAAATATGAATAAAAATTAACTATTTTCACATAGCTTCAAGAAAAGCAAAAATAGAGCTAAGGATTAACCCTCTCTATTTCTTAGCTTTCACATATGTTTTTGTGTGTAAAAGCTAAGCAAGAGAGAGGATCGATCCTTAGCTACAACTCCATTTTTACTAGTATTGAATCTAAATTTAAGGAAGTTAATTATTATTTTAGTTTATTCATATATTTATTTTTGACTTAGCACACATTTATGCATAATGAGTTACCTTTTTCTTCTCTAATTGTGATATATTGTGTTTGGCATGGATCCCTATGGCATTGAGAGCTATTTAGTTTGTTTTTTGCAACATTGATCCCTTATGTGTATCATTTCCACCTTCTTTTGCTACCTTTGAGTAATAACTTAAATATTAAATGCGAATCAAATTATCATGGGATTGGTTGTTGAAAATAATACTAAATGGTGTTATGTAGAAGCAACGATTCAAGTTTATATCATATCAATTTTGAAATGCAACCACTATCCTCATAGACATAAATATGCATCTTAATAAACTTGAAGGGAATGAATCAAATTTGGTTGGACCATAAATATAGAGTATTGATATGCAATTTTGCATGCATCTATCCATGTTTAAAATTGGATTAATCTAATCCATTTCCCTCTATTTTAATTTTTATCATTATAATTTTTATCAATATAAAGGAAAAGAAGTACATAATCAATTGTTTTAATCTAAATGAAGACCTATTTTCTTCAGTTATAATTTAGAGAATAGACATTGTATTTACTTAGATAAATGATTAAATCTATGTGATAGATTATAAGTGAATATTTAGTTTTTTATTGTTTAGATTTAATAATAACAACATATATCGTGATCTCTTCCTTGTGAATTGTAGTGTAAGATCTATTTTTGGCATGATTTTTCTTTGGAGAATTATATTTTTTATTTTTGTTTATCTAGATCTATTAGATTAGAGGGTTGGCATGGGTTTGTTTTGATATTTAAATTAGCATCACTTATCAACATTGATGAGTTCTTATTGAGCATTTTAGTTAGTGTTAGAGGAGTTACCACTACCCATTTCATTTATTTCAAGAATATGAGAGTAAAAATATGGATGACTTATTGGTGTTTGATATTAGATGGTTAGTGTTATGCATTGATTATTTAGATTATTTTTTATTTTCATCCCTATTTTTGCTTCTATTGAGTTGATATTTTATGTGTCAGTAAAATATTGAGCTGCGATATTAATGGAAATATGGCTATATTATTGTTGGGTACATGGAATTGTTGATGAAGCCTTAGCATGTATTTTGATCTCTATTTGAAGTAAGTATTTCTTGCATTCGAATGTTTAGAATTGGTACAGACTTGAATAATAATACTATCATTTTTTTTAAGTACTTGGGCATGGATTACATATAATGCTAACAAAGTCTTGGGTGTGGTTAGATGAATGTGCCTTTTATTTAGAATAATATTGTTCCCCCTAATGTGTATTATTTTGCATTATTTCCTCTTAGGATAGTTTCCATGGTTATCTTCTCAATAATAATAGGTCAAGTCCATGTTAAACCCTTATTAGAACCACCAATTGATGGAATGACCTTAGTTTCATATGAAGACTTGTTGTTATAGACTTTTTAGCATCATATTTGATAGCATTGGTTTTAATATACTTTTTACCATCTATTACTAAATTTAATATCAAAATTTATTCCTAGCTAATGGGTATGGTTTTAGCACTATTATTTTAATTCCATCTACTATGTATTTTATCAAACCATTGGCACTCATGATGTTTTTACTATGAGGCATAAATTTAGTATTGGTTCTTTATTATGTCTTTGGTATTCTCAAGATATAATTAGAAAATAAATATGCTTTGACATTATTAATGTTAGCAATTTAAGAATTACAAAAATGAATACGTGTGGTTTCCCCTTTATAGTTTAAGTATTTGTTATAGATATAAGAAATTGATCAATGTTTAAATAGTAAGCAATTAAGATCAATTTAGTTTGGTATCAAAGGAAAGGACATATGCTAACCATATTTAGGCAATATACTTACTTACTTTTAAGAAATTTACTTTAACTATGTTATAATTTTGATATCATTAGAAGAGTTGCTTTCATATATCCCCTTGTGTCTTGTGTAAGATGTGCATAGTAGGATTAGGCATAGTCTTGATATAGATTGATATTTCTCTTGAAATTAGGTATATACCATAAGAAATTCAAGATCTTAAACCTATTAAGATCGATATTTAAAATTATTGGGTATTAATTATTTTGTTTCCTAAAAAATTTCCTCGTAGGATGGATTATTGCATGCATGTTAAAGCTATTTTTTGACAAGATAGAGTTGATAAAACTTGATAATAGTCTCCTTTGAAATAGATCAAGGAGTCCTAATATAGCATTACATAGATATAAATTCCCTAAGTTGTATATACTTGGAGTAGTGGACTCAAAATAATGTTGATAGCACTCATTAGAATGTAGAGCATGTTATAACTCAATGTTTATATACATTGCATTATAAAGTGATATGGATTTAAATACATGTAATGCCTATTTCAGGCATAACAAATTCTTAATCAAACTTGCAACTATGTTTATCCTATACTACAAGCATAGACTTTGTGAGGGGTGGTCATACCACTTGCATTTTCAAATGGGCTATGATGCAATAACTCCTAACATACCCCACCTAAGCATATCACTGTCATAGCTCTATAATATAGCTTATGACTAAAAAATAATTTCTAGGGTGATGCTAGAATCTATAGATTTGAGAGAGAAATTCCTCCCTTCAATGCAAAATTTCTACTAAAAATAATTAGGAGCATCGAGTTCCACAAATCATACACTCCAAAAATACATTTATTATAGACACTCATTCAATAATTTCTAATACTCATAAATACCATGTTGATCCTTTAATGCTTAAATTTTGATTCTTATACTATTGATTTTATTTTTGACTGGAACTAGCTTGTTCTATAGGTTTTAGGTATAGTAGAAGTAAAAGTACTTATTTTCTTCCTAGATTTATTTCTTAAAATATTTTATGGATTTGAGACTTTGAGGTATTTTTGTTCTTTTCTACTTCTTATCTAGATTCTTGGATGATGTAGTCTTTATTTTTTGTTTGTTGTATGGAATCTTCTAGTAAGATTCATTCTACAGGTTCCTCATTATTTGTTTTATGTGTTCCTTTGCTTTGTTCTCAACTTCTTTTTCTAATTTTTGTTTCAAAATTTCTTCTTGAAATGTTTTTTTTTTCTAACACTTTAGCTTCAAGTTATTTTATGGATTTGGAATATACATATTTAATCTTAGGTGCTTGAATCTATTTTAATTTATCATTTTTGTTCTTCTTTGGCTTGGAATGGTCATATAGTCTCTTGATATCTCTAGTTGTGTTATATTGTAGAGATATTTTTGTATGAGTTAGATAAGACGAATTAATTAAATTATCCTGATATGTATTATGTTTGTTTGCTTATGCATTATACCAAACATGATCTACTTGACTTGGTTGTGCTTATGCAACAAACACATGTTCTTCTTGTTGTTGATATTTTTCTTCTTCTTCTTTAACTTGGTTCTCTTTGGTTACATTATTTTGATGTGCCTTTTTACAATTTAGATTTTGCTTGTCTGAATATGACCTATCTTGCTACTAGTTCATATCTCAATAAGGAAACTCATTTTTAATTGATTATGCCAATATTTGCATGGTGTGGTGATTTCTACCACAATGTTCACACATTTCTCTATGTGGAAAGTATTTCTTTTCTAATCGTTTATCTAATTTTGGTATCATTAGAAGGTGTTTCTTTATTGGAAGCACTATGGAGGTCTTATACATGTTTGAAATGGTTACTTATATTTCTAATCTGTAAGAAGTAATTGTTCTTCTTCATCTGTTGTATGTGAGCCCTCTAGTTTTAGAAGTAGGTTAATTAGCTTTTTAAAGATTGGTGTTTGTTCAGTGATATTTAATGTTGTCATAAAAACATTATAATTTTATGGAAGAGATCTCAAAATAATTAGAACTAATTTTTCATTAGATACCTAGTTTTCCAATGCTTGTAATGATACTCGTAACTCAACAATTCTTCTCATGAAAATTTCCAATCTCTCCACTCTTAATCTTTAAGTAATGGAGTTAGATCTAGAGAAATAGAATTTGATTTTTATTTTTTTGTTCAAAGAGTGCTTGTAGCTTCTCCCATGCATCTTGAGCCATGGTTGAATCTTGAATGTATGCTTGCACTTCATTTTATAAACATAATGATTAATCTTCTCTTTATGTTTGTCTAGTTAAATTTTATTTTTTCTTCATTTTCTTCTTTAATACACGTAATGGTCTAGTATATAAATTTTCATACTTCCTCAGATTCAAGCTACATTTTAAGTTTATTTTTCTAGGTGGTATAATTATTCCCCCTTTGTAGTTGGGAATCAGGCAATAAGAAATTTGGTGATCCACTAACCATAGTAAAATTTTACAAAATTTGAATATTTTTCTTTCATTTAATCCATCTTGAAATGTGTTTTTCAACTAGTATATTTAATTCTATACTCTTCATTCAAATGATGCCTTGAATTTTGAGAATAATAGTATCTTTCTAGGAAAAAATAATAGCTAGAGGGAATATTCTTCCTCTATGAAATATTATCTTGGAATATTTGAACATTTTCTTTTTTATCCAAAACTTAAATCTTTCCTTTTATTATGCAATTTTAATAAAGGGAAAAATAGACCTTTATTTTTTTCAATGCTTCTTTCACCACCAATGTGGGATATATCTTGTTCATGTATGAACTTCACATGTCTACTTTTGAATGCAAATAAACACTTTGATTTTAACTTGTACCAAGTTACTTGAGTAATACTTCAAGGGTCTAATTCATTTTTTAGAAGAGGAGGTGTCTTTGATTTAAAGTGCAACTTTTTCTGGTGAGTGTATATTTTAATTTTAATTCCCATCACTTATCATTAATTTGTGTTTCCTTTTTCATTTGTGTTTGGTGAATGCTAGATTTTTTCCATATCTCAAACATCTAATCTTCATTATTATGTTGAATATTCTAGAATTCATGGTCTTGTCTTTGGTCATCTTTGAGAATGGAATGAGCACCTTACTACATGTATTTGAAAATGGAAATTAGCACCTTACTCCACATATTTAGAAATGGAAATGAACACCTTACTATTCATATTTGAAAATGGTAATAAGCATCCAAATCATGCTAATGAGAATGCATTCAATATTTTCATTTGTGCTTGGGTTGGAGAGCATCTCTAGATGCTTTTTACAACCTTGTGGGATGGTTCTTTCATGAGGCTTCTTGATGTTGATAGTGATCTAAATTTAATCATTGAGTGTATCTATTGAGACATTCCTTCTTTTTTCATGCTCACAAATGTAAATTCTTTTGGATATACATTGTAGTATGCTTTTTAATTTGTGAAACTATAGGTTACCCATGAATAAATAGGCATTGGAAGTAAGCTATTTTTAGGCCAATGTAATATGTATTTTGATTTTATATACAGCTTGTTAAATTGCACTTTTATTTGTATATCCTTGATTATCTCATGAACATTAATGATGCTATTATTGCAATTGAGCTCTGAGTTTTGGTGTTTGTTCTAGATAAAAATTATCCTTAATGACAAATCCAATAAAACTTTGATGAATTTTTTCACTTTACCATTTCCCTTGGAATATTTATCTCTATGCATCACATCTTTCTTTTTGTTTTGTATTAACAAAATTATTTAGAAACTTGATTTCTTCAATGATGTTTTCCTTGATTGCAATCTAAAGCTACTCTTTTTGAAGCTAGTGATTTCCTAGTAATTTTAAGAAGCTTGAATAACTTTCTTAGTTCCTTTTAAATGGAAAATTATTCTACAAGGTATACTTTGTGATCCTATTCCATTTTCTTGTTGAACTTGAATTTATTGTTGTTTTTATATTATGAACTTATTGGTCCTTTTAATAGAGCTCAAACTCTTTTCACTACATGAAGGATTTTTGCCTCTCTAGTCTTTGGCAAGGTTTTTTCACCACAAGACCTTTGAATCTACCATGAAATTTATTTTCATGGATATTATTACCTCTTGTTTGAGGTTTGTCTTAAACAATATTATACAAGTAAATTTTACCCTTGAAACTTCTTTTCTTAAGAAGAGTGCTCTTTGTAGCTTTTGTATATTGAAGCTAGATGAGAATTAGAATGAGAGTTCTTCTTTCTACCTACTCTGATACCCAATGTTATAACTCAATTCTTTGATACATTGCATAATAAAGTGATATGTATTTAAACACATGGAATTTCTATTTCAAGTATAACAAACTCCTAATAAAACTAGGAACTACCTCTATCCTATACTAAATGCATAGACCTTGTGAGGGGCAGTTATACCACTTTCCTTTTCATAGGGGATATTATGTAATAACTCCTAATAGAGGAGGATAATCCTTAGTTTCCTAGTAGAATGGATGAAGTATAATAAAAATATTACTTTGGTATAATCTAATTGTAATTTAGGATTTGGGCTTTGATATCACAATATTAGTGAGAGATCCTAAAAGAACATGTCTCAATTAGATAATAAAAATGATTTATATGGTGGCATAGATATCATGCTAGGAATATTTTTTAGGAGTGTTTCCAAGTCCCCCTCGAAATACAATTTTCAATAGTGTGTACACAAATTCTCTTTTTAAAATATATAAGAATTATAATTAAGGATTATCAAAAAATCCATGATTTTTTCAATATGTAAATTATTTAATGGGGAAGGAGATAGATAAGAATAAGTATTTTAATTAAATTAACCCTTATATAGTTATACATAACAATGTTAAAAGACCTTTAAATAATATTAATCCATGTTGGGAGATTTGGTAGTGATATTATAGAGAGGATACTTAGAGCACATGCTAGAGCTGATTTAATTTTGTTGTATTGGATAATTCCCATAATAAAAATCCAAGTAGAAGCAAAACAAAATATTGTTTTTTGAAAATCAAAAATTTATAATGGTTGATAGCTACCAATAATATGTTACAAGAAGCCAAAAAAATAAATTTTATGCTAATGTAAAGTTTCATGTGTACATATGTATCTCAAAGATAACAAAAAAAGGTTGAAAAATGTACCACAAAATGATAGTAAAAAACCAAGTTATATAATATTTTGATGCCCTTTTTAAAGTCAACATTACATTCAATAAGGATAACATTGAAGTCAGCATTGCACTCATTGGTGACAAGCATTTTTGTACGTTGGTATTACTTTTATGAAAATCATGACACATCCCTTCCCCATTACATTAGTAACATAGGATCCAAGAGATAAAAACGTCATATTTGACCTTATATTTTAAATACATAGGTTTTGAAAATACATAATGATTTCTAAGTAAATATGGTTATAAAATAAAATAATTAGTAGAAATAGTTGTTAGATATTGTCTATTAGACTAGAGTTGACTTGTATCTTACTAATGTGGAGTCATATGAAATTATAATAGGAATGAATTGGTTATATGCCCATTAGAGTAAGTTTATCTATTCTAATAAGTATGTAGGTTACTTATGCATGAAGAGAAACTATTGGAATTTATGATATTTTTAGGCTAATGTTCCATAGAAAATGGAGATTAGGAGAGATTGCTAAATTTATACAATAATTTTGTTATGAAAATAGATATTAATTATATTACTACTTAATATTTTTTTTGAAAAATAATTTGAAAAAAATTGTATTAAAAAAAATATCATTTACAAGTTGGGATGAGACTTCTCCTAGCCTTAGCCAAAGAGGACACATGTTTACAACAGTAAAAGAAGATTTGCATTGGAGCCAAATATCTTAAACCATATTTCTACAATGGTTGTTCACCTATTTACAACTATAAAAGAAGATCTAAATTGGAGCACAAACATCCTAAAACATATTTATGGAATGGTTTTCCAAATTAGCTAAACATTGGATTTACTCACCAACCTGTCTAATCATATCAACCTCAATAGCCATGTCATTGTGCTATTGAACCCCTACCTCCTTCTCAGTGCCCATATTATCCAGGAATTCTACCACTTTATTTAGATATCTACTCACATAAACTGGAATCACATCATCTAATTTCCTCCATAATTCCTTAATTTGAGTGACAAGAATCCTCAACCTCCATGTCTTCAAAGCAAAGTTCCTCATGCAATCTAGAGCTCCAACCATATTTGAGAATCTAATTTTAGGATTATCCTCCTATAACCTTGTTTTAATACCCAAATAGAAGCATATTTGATAGCTAAGGCTTCCACTTCATTGTTTGTGTTCCTTCCCAAGCCTTGAAGTTACCAATAGAGCATTGTCCCAACATGATTATGACAAACCACTCTAATTCCAACTCTACCCGGATTGCCTTTTGTAGCTCCATCAGTATTAATTTTAATCCAACCTTCTAGGGGTGGTTTCCAACTAGCTCTATCCCATCCCTCTTGCAATTCAACTTCCTTATCCATTGTCCCTATAACAACTTGAGTTTCATATTTAGCATACACTACCACAGTTTCTGTAACTTTCCTCCAAATGACCTGCCAAACACCATCTAAAGATGAAAAGGTTTCTCTAAAAAATTTGCCATTTCTCTCCAACCACACTTACCACAAAATAAATTTTAATCCAAGCTCCCAACCAATACAAATATCTTTAGATTTAAATATACCTCTCTTCCATATTTCCCAAATATTAATACAATTCAAATCACCATTAACTCAAATTTAATAATATAAAATCCATCTCTCCCAGATCTAGCATGTGAATGGGCACTCAAACATCAAGTGATCATATTTTTCCTCACTCTTGTAGCATAAAACACATTGAGATGGACCAATGATTCCCCTATGTCTGAGATTATCAAAAGTAATAATTCCATTATGCATGAACTACCAGGAAAAAAAGTTTACTTTTGTCCAACCCTTGGACTACCAAATATTTCTCCAATCCTCAACCTGATATGCATGAGGGAGGCTATGGAAGGATCTTATCATATCCATTCTTCACCGTGTAGACAACAAGGTTCCCATAGCCCCAAGATAATTCATCCTCCTCATATCTACTTGTGAGAAATATTTCTACCAAGATTTTATTCATGATGGGTGTCAAATCCGGAGGGATTGAAATTGGCCACTCATCCAACTTCTTAAAATGCTTAAAATTATAATCCCCCAGCTAACTAGTGTTGAAATAAATTTTAATTTGGACCCAATCCCTAGTTTCCATGGTTATTTTTATTGGTTGCATTTCAGAGAATTCAACAATGATATGTGGGTGTTGATCCCATGAATCTATCCAAAATCGTGTCTTCTCCCGTCTCCCCACTTTCCAAAATAATCCATATTTCACTACCTGATATCCTAACTTAAGATCTTACCACACTAAGGATCCATTATCATCCAAAGGGAAATGACCCACCTCATTTGGGTTTACCTATCTCAAATATTTACTAGTTAAAATTCTACTAAATAAATAAGTTGGTTAGAAAATCCACCTCTAGTAAAGCTTTCCAACCAAAGATTTATTATTTAACTTTGATCTTATCGGTCCCAAAACTCCTTTTAACTTGGGTTGGCTTACTTTCTCCCAACCTACTAAGGCCCATTTCTTCTCTCATTTTATCCCTTCCCATAAAAATTTTCTAGCCATCTTGTCCAACTCTTTCCATATGGTATGTAGGGTAGCAAGGATAGAAATTTTATAAATTGGAATGGCCTGAATGATTGACTATAAAAAATTTAATCTACCCCCATAACTTAACCATTTGTGAGACCAATGATTAATTATTTCCTTGATACATTTCAAAATATTCCTCTCGATATCTATTTTTAGTTTTTTAAAATGCAAAGGGACCCCCAAGTATACCATTGGGAGATAAGTCCTTGTGAATCCCAAGATCTCTAAAATTTTGTCCTAAAACCTTTGATCAAGATTGAAAAAGACCACTTTAGATTTTTTATATTTGATGACTTGGTTTGTAGCCCTAAGGTAGATATTAATTGTATCTCTAATCATTATTGTTTCCCTAAAGTTGGCCACTCCCACCAATCCTGTGTCATACACAAACTATGGGTGAGTCAAAACTTACTCACCCACCTTGATACCTGTTAGAAAATCTTGTTGTCTTCTCATCAAGATGAGACTACCGAAGCCTTCAACCAATATGAGGAAAATATAGAGGGAACAATGATATCCTTGATGAAGGCCTCAAGTAGCTCCAAATGGTTGTGAGGGAAGACCCTTGATTAAAATTGAGTATGTCAGAGTAGAAACACAACTCATGACACATTCTATCCAATCCTAAGAGAAACCAAAGGCTTCCATCATCTTTGAAAATAAGCTCCACTCCACCCTATCATAATCCTTTGACATATCCAATTTTATGAACATTCCTCTTTACCAGATGTTGGCATTGAATGGATTACCTCTTGATCTAGAACCACACCATCCAAGATATGCCTACCCTCTACAAAACATCCTTGCTCTAAGGAGATAATTCTATGTAGTAGAGGTTTTAGCCACTCAACCATTACATTTGTGATTATTTTATATATGACATTGCATAAGGTAATAGGTCTATAATCTAAAATATGCACCCCTCCTCCCCTTTTGGAATTAAGGCAATGAAAGTATGATTTAATTCTTTAATAATTCTTTTACTACCTTTGGACTCCTCTATAACAGCCATTACATCCTCCCCCAAGTTGTCCCATAAGGCCTAAAAAAACTCAATTGGAAAGCCATATGGACCTAGTGTTTTTCTAGTGCTCATTCCAAAGACTAGATTCTTTAGTTCCTCTCTATCAATGGGTTTAAGTAGGACCTGATTTTCTTCTTCAGAGATAACATAGGGTATTACAACAAGAACTTCTTCTTGAGCCTCTTCATAATTCACCATACTTTCCTTAAATAGTTTAGAAAAATAATTCATTGAATGGAAATGCATACCTAGAATTGTATCAAAGGAGTGTCCATTCTCATAAAGAAGAGTTTCCATGTTTTCCATATGTCTCCTAGCATAGGCACCCCAATGGAAAATTTTGGTATTTTTATCACCTTCTAATAACCAAGTGGTTCTTACTCTCTATTTCTAGTAGGTCTCCTTTTGGTTGTCAATATCCTCAATTGCTTTACGCAGTGCATCATCCTCTTGTTTGAGTTGCTCTATAATTTTTCCTTCCCTAAAGTGTTTTTGAACCTCATCCCATATGGCCACCAATGGAGCTCTTTGGACCTGGATGTCTTTCTTGTTAGCTCACCTCCATTGTTTCAGTTTATCTTTGACATAATGAAGTTTTTTGTGGAATCTAAACATTATTTTCCCATATTTTGGGTGGCCCTCTTCCCATTACTATGGAATTTTCTTTTGAAGTTCTTCTTTTTGTAAACAAAAGTTTTCAAATTTAAATGGTTTGTGATGCTGCACTGTCTTGATCCCCTATTCCAACAAAATGGGAAAGTGATCTGAAATTGGACCCTCCAAATTCTGAAATTTTACATTCCATTTTACAAATGCCTCCTCTAAAACTAAAAAATGATCTAAATTCACCTTCCTTCTATGTGGATCCCTCCTCTTATTAGTCCAAGTATAGTTGGTTCTAGGGCATTTAATATCCACCAAGTGTAATGCCTAGACTTGGGCAATCATAAGTCAATCCCCTGGGTCTAAAATTGGGGTTCCCCCTTCCTAATCTCTAGAGGATAATTTAGCATTAAAATTCCCAACAATAATCCAGTCTAACTCTTCCCTTGAGACTCTCATGTTATGCATAAATTTCCATTGATGTATATGACCTTGAGAGCAGTAAAAATCTATTTGCCTCATCGATCCTCCAATGATTAGTTTGTCTCATTAAACTTATATCAATTCCTTATTTGATTTTCTACCCACTCCTTGAGAGCTACTATTTTTTGATCTCTTTTCAACATGAGTTATCCCTAGATTTAGCCTTTATCTATTCTTTTCTATTATACCCATGATGGCATCCTTAATTATCGGTTGCTCTTGGTTATGCACTATCAATTCCCCTACACTCTTTGATTGTGGTAACTCACTGCACTCAATTACCTCTCTATGATGGGATGAGGTGAAATAGGAGCTTGAACATGGTTGTTATTATTTTTATTATTCCATCCACTCCTTCCATGAATTGTTCTTCTTCTTGGTCCATTAGTGTCTTAAATATCTCATACCTATTGGAGGGCTTGAGTTGGGTTTTCTCTTTACCATATTTTTTCTTTTGCCTTCTCCTTCTTTTGGGTTGTTCAAAACCATATCTCTGTGCTTCTTTACCTTGAGAAATATTGGTTGTTTCTTAATTTATTGTTGGCTTACCGTCCTTAAGAAGATTTGACATTCCTAGAGAAGCCTCCATTTTATGTTCAAACTATTTGGGCAGGATCATACCAAATGCCCATATTTGTGGTAAACTCTGCATTTGAAGGGCAATGCCTCATAATTCAATTATTGAATCTAAGATAGTCCTACAAGTTTGAGTTCCACCTTTGCTAGAAAATATTGGCTAAGATCCATTTCCACACATAATCTTGCATAAATAGTTGTGTTTCCTTCCATTGTGTCTTTGGAAACACCCAAATATCTTCCAAGGGAATTTTCAATAATTTCCAATACCTTCTCACTCCAAAATCCATTGGAAGTGCATACAAATGGATCCAAACCGGGAGAACAATGGGTTCAATTCGAGGATCAAATCCCACTCTCTAGGGTTGAACAAATAATCCTATCAGACCATGATTCTTATTTTCTAATTTGAAAGCCCTATTTATATTAGAAAGTGAATAAAAACTAATAATAAAATATCCATTTTTAATAAACCACAAAGAATACTCACTAAGAGGCTCCCAATTTTACCAAACCCAGGAATGCAAAAAAATCAGGGTAAGCTAAATACCCATGAATTTACAGATCAAATCATGATTGGCTCTATATAAAACTATTTCTTCAACCATCCTTTGCTCAATGACAATATTTGGCCTTGATTCTGACTATGTCAAGCATCCATTAACTCGTTGAGATGTTGATCTATTTCTAGTAGTCATAAAGAGCATTTTTAATGCAATTTTTTGTGCTTCTTTAGTCTCTGATGGAGATTTATTTTTTAATAAATATGCAAAAGAACTATGTCTATCTCTAAGAGGATCTAGAGGTGTTCCCATTGGGCCAACTTGGGCCAGCAATCTTGTCTTCAAGTCCATAGTAACCATAAATCTCTTCGGCTACCCAACTGATGCCCTAGTTTTTTTATTCTAAGAAGAGCCAAAAAAATATCATATTACTACTTAATAGTACATGAGATTATTTGTACATTTTTAAAAGCAATGCCTACCATATTATTAGTTGAAATATATATTTTTGCATTATACTAATATTAAGGATTGAACCTATTTTCAAATATCCTTATAGGATGATCAGTTATGATTTCTAAGAATTGAGAATATTTTATTAGAAAAGGGTGCATCCCCAAAGAAACCATTTTACCGTCCCTATCATGGTTTAAAGTTGTAGAAATGGGACCAAAACATTCCCAAGACATCCCAATTTTTGGGGACTTGAATTTCTTCAAGATTAACGAGTTTTCCCCAAAATGGGGTTTCCCTAGGATGATGTTTCTATGATGCCCAAGCATCCTCGAGATACTATTGGGATATTTGAGACATATGTAACATTCCATATATGCTTAGTAATTCTCTAATATGTATAAAAGTTCTTTAGATGCAAGAAGGATGCCTAGGATATCCCTTAATTATCCCCAAGATAGTTTTGCATTCTTGATTTGGAAAGAAAAATAGTCTTAAAATTAGCTTAGAATTGTAAATTTTATAGAATGATATTAAAAATTCTAGATTATATACTCACATGAGACAATATTTGTTAAAATAAATTATTTTATCATCATGTTATAGTGGATTACATAGGTAAATCCAATTCCATATATTGTCTATTGAGAAGTCGTATAGTCCTCTTATCATTAGAGGTAATTATATTTCCTTTCAATATTAGGCTCAAAAATAAAAGATTTATGTTGTTCACCACCCATTTTAGTCCTCTATAATTTACAAGATTTATTATTATTATTTTTTGCAATCAATGATTAATAATGCAAATGGGTTCCATATCTTACAAATATTACCAAATCCTAAGGAACCATGAAAAGCAAAATAAAATTTAGAATGTAGTACAGGCTTCTATTTAAGCCACATTGAATTCATTCAAACAAGCCACAATTAATTCACATGAATGCAATACAAAATAACCCATAATAATAAACCACAAACTCATAATAAGTCTTCCTAAATCATTCTAAAAATATAATAATGGATCATGTAGTCTTACACATAAATTAATTAGCAAGATACATAATACAAGTTTTTTTTTTTTTTTTTTGTGGAAAACATCCCAAAAGGGATGCCACTTTCGAGTAAGACCCAAGGAGGCAGGGGTATCCATTCCACCAAAAATGCCTAGGACTCGGACCTGGCCTACCACATTTGACATACTCAAGGAGCAAACAAACACACAAAACCAAATTTAAAAAAGTAAATAACAACAAAAATAATAAAATAAAATAAAAAACATGCTCCTTGAGTGTGTCAAAACCAAAAGCACAACCAAACACACACAATAAGATAAAATAAATTGTTGTACTTAGTATGGCACTGAGAGGGGGGGTGAATCAGTGTGGCATTCCAAAACATGAATTAACAGCTCTAAAAACCACAGCAATTAAAACTTATAAACAAATATAATAAGTACAGCAAGAGAACATCACACAACATAGATTTTTAACGAGGTTCACCAAAATGGCTACTCCTCAAAAAGAATGGCTGCTTGGACTACCATCCAAATCCATCCTCTTGCAAAGCACCAACTTTACAATTTGTTTACCGGCACCAACTAGAAGGAGCACCAACCCCTTATTTATCTGCACCAACAGAAAGGAGCACCAACCCCTAATTTGCCAGCACCAACTGGACTTCAATTTTGAATGAAAATGTTTGACAAATACCTTTGTTATTGCAAGACTCTAACTGATCTACTTCACCTTTGCAATCTCTGCACACTCTGCTCTTTCTTGCGCAATCTCTTCACACAATCTGCTGCACTGCTACAGCCAAACTTTGCAATCAACTTTGCCCTTTGCGCTCTCTGCACATTCTACTTTCTCTGCTCACATGCTTCGCACACTCTGTGTCATTCCACACTCTGCTCTCTGTGCGCATTCACAATCGCACTTCGAACAACTCGACACAACTAGCTCACATTATGCACTTCGCTATCATCTCGTCGATTCTATGCTATCTGCGCTTTTACGACCGCATCTCGCACTTCAACATTCACCCGATGGATGCCTAAATCTCCAAATAGCCCCACTTATATACTTGAGATTTTGAGATGAAAACCCTAATAGTAGTCGGCTGATTATGCAAATGCAAACCCTAATCTTGGTCGACTGCAAACCCTAAACATGGTCGACTGCAAACCCTAAATGTGGTCAATTGCAAACCCTAAAATCTGTCAGCCTGCATTGAATGACTTCTGAACTGCCTGTCCACTGCATTATTAGATCTAACTGCCTGAGTTGACAACAATGACAAAACTCTTGCAACACCTTGCTCAACAATCTCCCCCTTTGGAATTGTTGGCAACACCTGTGTACATTCCTGTAACTCTTCTCCCCCTTTGTCAATAATACCAAAGGGCTGCTGCAGACTCCCCCTGAGTCCATACACACCATTCTCAGAACCACATTGAAATAGTTAGCAAAAATCATGGATATGATCAATAAGATGAACAAATGCACAAATGCCCCCCCTTGAGAATTTGATCCCAATGGCTAGTCAAATTTTAGACTATTCTTGGGAATATGTGGCCACTTCAATTCACGTTGTCTTCTGAGCCTCAACCCTCTGTTGCTCTGCAATCTCAAACTTGTCCACTGATTTTAGTGAAAGCATACAATGATCGTTTAACTATCCAACTTTTTGCTCTGTAATGCAAACAACATCTGCATATACATCTTGAATATTCTCAACAGACTTGAACCTACTGACAGCTGTTTGTCTTTCTCTGCAGTGAGAATCCAGTAGACTACCTCAATTCTTTATAAAAGCACCTCAAACATTCATCACCAGGCTGGAAATCATCTGGCTGCACATTATAAACTTTTTCTTCAATCTT
This sequence comes from Wollemia nobilis, assembly GCA_028583015.1. Classification (NCBI taxonomy): domain Eukaryota; kingdom Viridiplantae; phylum Streptophyta; class Pinopsida; order Araucariales; family Araucariaceae; genus Wollemia; species Wollemia nobilis. Next base: position 16,932 of record JAQPPZ010003330.1, on the reverse strand, counting down.
CCCATTCAACATGCTGATTTCACTTCTATCAACAGAATTGACAAGTGACTCACATCTGTACCAATTTTTGTCCAGCACTGCAATTTTACTGCCAACTCTTACTTTCAACTGTGCATGTCGAAAGAAGACATTTTGTCAAACACTTTATGGCCAACCGTAGTGCACCTTACTCAGCCTCAAACTTCTTATCCTTGAATTGGCATTATATTAAAAGTTAAAACAAAACTATCTGTGAATTAAATATATTCACCAAGGTGTAATGAAAGATCTGACAATCTTCACATCAAGCGTCGAACAAAAACATGTTGCTATTATCGAAACACAAATACGCAGCTGGGGCAAGCATTCTTTCAATAAACAAAAACAATCTGAACTATTATAATCCATAGCTATAATCAGTGGCAGTAAGAACCATCAACAAAACAACAATGACATAAGCAATACTACCAATGGTGAAGATTCTCAATGCAAACACTACCCTTCACGGCACTTCCACACACAACTAAATGAACAGCCAACACACTTGACAATTATACCACAAAAGCCCAACTGTTGGTCTTTCATCCTCAGATACCTAGACAAATATACAGAAGCATTAAAATAAAACCTTTTTCAAAATGCTCCCCCTGAGGATGTGTTACCTAGAGTTGCTTAGTGCAGTAGAAGAGCAGTCTCCTTTAGTTCAAGGAGACACGATTTCCTCTCTTCTTTCTTTCTCCAGACTTTCTTGACCTCGGGCTTGGATTTTTCACCTGCGTCCCTATTTTGCATCATTGCATGAACTTGAATATCTCTCTGGTGTGGTTGTCTCTTATGCATCCATGATGAATGATTATTTTCCTTTCTTCTATGAACCTGATTTATTTCTTGTCTGTGTTGTGTTCTTTGCGTCTTATGAAATCTACTGTTTTGCCTTAGATTTGATACATAAGCGCTTGGACAAAACCTTGCTATGTGCCCATGACCATTGCATTGAAAACATTGTACAAAGTGTTCACTCAGATATGCCAGATGTATTTCGACCAGCATAACTCTTTGATTTATTATTTAATCCACAATAAGTTGCCTTGTGACCATACTGGTTACATCTGAAACAATAGCCATTAAAAGTGTTAGTATGAAAAAAGTGAGAGTGGTAGAACCTCTTTTGTTGTGGCTGCTTTGCTGTAAATCTCCTTTGATATTTTCTTTCTTTTGAAGATACGACTTTAACCTTTTCTTGCTCGGACCCTTCAATAGTGAACTTCTTCTTCTCTGCAGAATTGGAAGATACAGGTTGTTCAACTTCATATCCAAGACCATGCTTAATCGTGGAGCTTCTCTGATGACTTATCATTTTATCTAGCAATTTTGTGCTCTTCTCGAATTTAAGATTTGTATTGGCCTCTTCTAGTTGTTTCTTCAATGAAACAATCTCTTCTTCTTGTTTGCGGCAAATAATCTCTTTCTCATTGATCTGCGACCTGAGAGTTTCCTCAATCCTTTTAGACTCTTCTACTTGCAGCTTTAGATTACTAACTACTTTGTTAGAATCCTCTTCATGTTTGTTACACACATTGACTTTATCATTCAGCTGTGACTTCAAGTCTTCTTCTATTTTCTTGGCTTGTTGGAATTGTAAGAACAGATTTTCAATCTCATCCCCATATTCTTCCAATTTCTTGGAGAGTCTTTTGTTCTTTTTCTTTTCTATACTCAACTCTTCAAGAGCAGAGATCAACTCACCTTCCCAGTCTACTTCAGCATTGAGGTTTTTATTATCTGCTTCAGTGTTCACCCCTTCTGCCTTTTCTGGTTCAATTTCCTCTACCACAGAAACTGAAACTGGCTGAGATGTCCTTTTGAAGGAGGTTCTATTCTTCTTACTTGGAGCTGTAATTTGATCTTCATTCCAATTTGCTTCTGCATTCATTTCTTCTTTATTACATTCTTGTTCTGATTCTATTTCTTCTTCATCTTCACTGCTACTAAACCCATAACACTGACGTTCATTATGTCGGAGTTGATCAAAACATTCTGAACCTTGAGAACCTGCATTATGACCGAGTTGACTCTTGGCCTTTTCTCCATTGTTTGATTCATCTCTTGAATCTACAGCAATAATGAATTTATCTTTATTTTCTTTTATGACCCTGTGTGATCTTTTCTTCTTGTGTCTCATGGTTCCATTCTTGCCTTTCTTTGCCATTAGAGTATTAATCCAAGATCAACCCTAGCTGATTTAGCCTTTAAAGGGAACTTGGCTCTGATACCAATTGTTGTACTTAGTATGGCACTGAGAGGGGGGGTGAATCAGTGTGGCATTCCAAAACATGAATTAACAGCTCTAAAAACCACAGCAATTAAAACTTATAAACAAATATAATAAGTACAGACAAGAGAACATCACACAACATAGATTTTTAACGAGGTTCACCAAAATGGCTACTCCTCAAAAAGAATGGCTGCTTGGACTACCATCCAAATCCAGCCTCTTGCAAAGCACCAACTTTACAATTTGTTTACCAGCACCAACTGGAAGGAGCACCAACCCCTTATTTATCTGCACCAATAGAAAGGAGCACCAACCCCTAATTTGCCAGCACCAACTGGACTTCAATTTTGAATGAAAATGTTTGACAAATACCTTTGTTATTGCAAGACTCTAACTGATCTACTTCACCTTTGCAATCTCTGCACACTCTGCTCTTTCTTGCGCAATCTCTTCACACAATTTGTTGCACTGCTACAACCAAACTTTGCAATCAACTTTGCCCTTTGCGCTCTCTGCACATTCTGCTTTCTCTGCTCACATGCTTCGCACACTCTGTGTCGTTCCACACTCTGCTCTCTATGCGCATTCACAATCGCACTTCGAACAACTCGACACAACTAGCTCACATTATGCACTTCGCTATCATCTCGTCGATTCTACGCTATCTGCGCTTTTACGGCCGCATCTCGCACTTCAACATTCACTCGATGGATGCCTAAATCTCCAAACAGCCCCGCTTATATACTTGAGATTTTGAGATGAAAACCCTAATAGTAGTCGGTTGATTATGCAAATGCAAACCCTAATCTTGGTCGACTGCAAACCCTAAACATGGTCGACTGCAAACCCTAAATGTGGTCAATTGCAAACCCTAAAATCTATCAGCCTGCATTGAATGACTTCTGAACTACCTGTCCACTGCATTATTAGATCTAACTGCCTGAGTTGACAACAATGACAAAACTCTTGCAACACCTTGCTCAACAAAAATTCACCCTTATACCCCTCCCCCGAGAGGCGCGACCTTCAAAGGGCCTCTCAGTCTGAGGTATTGTCCCATCCTTCTCGCATCCCCCTTCCGGGCATGGATCCTATAGCCTGAAGGTAAGGGTGCAAAAAATTTGGGTCAGTACATTTTGGTGAACCCGACGTGAAACTAAAAGCCTTTTGAAAACAAATAATAAATAAAAATATAAAATTATTATTAAGAACATCTAGAATCATTAGACAAACAATTAAAGTTGCATATCATATTTAGATGGTAGATTATAATAAAAGACGAGTTGTCACCATAAATGTTGAAAATCAATTAACAGCCATAGAGATTACTTCTGTGCTTAGAGTACCTCAAACAAATAGAGTCCAACCTTTGTGGGATGAACTTGATAGGAGATTGGATATTATTTCATCTAGATCAACCGAACTTAGGCAAATTAAGAGGTTTGTCCTAGATAGAATCCTGGATCCCGATCAGGTGACTTTGTACCATGAACTTCAGAGAGCTTGCCATAGGTGGTTAGCCGATAAAAGAGCACTTGTGTCTTCCGAATTGTACACCTTTGAGGAATACCTTGAGAATGCAGTTGTAGTACATAAATTTCTATCTCGTATAGAGGATCAAGAAGTCGTTCTTACGGATAGAAAAATATGGAATAGAGTTCCTAGAGCTGTGTTATATCGAGAGTATTGCCATGAACTTTATTTCTACAAGTCAGAGTCTGAAATAGATCATATTACTATAGCACACTTTGTCAAATTCTTGAAAAACCATTTCCAATTTGAAGAGGAGCATTTCATGACTCTTGATGAACTTGATCCTATTAATGATATCCATAAACTATTTATAGAAAACTAAGTCATTCTTTTTATTATTGTTATTCTTTTTGCAACTAGAATGCTATTTGTTATCTTTATAATAATATTATAAAAAAACAAAAACAAAAACATTTCCATTATAATTATTATAGTAGGTATATAATTAAAATATATACCTCTCAAACCTATCGCATATATATATATATATATATATATATATATATATATATATATATATATATATATATATATATATATTGCTGAAATCTAAGTTTAAGCACAATGCCTAGACTTAGGAATGGAAAACAGACTGAAGAAGAAGAAGATTGGTTAGGAAAACCATTAAATAACCCAGATGTCCTTCTTGAAGATCAAGTTCAGGAAGAAGAAATCCTAGACCAACAAGAAGAAGAGCTTGTTGTAAGAAATGAACAAGAAGAAAATGTTAGAGAGGAAGGATCCTCATCCCCTAAAATGTCTCCGGGAGGAGCTGTTACTTTTGAGAACATGGAACAATTCTGGAAGTTCATTAATACTAATATTGGTGTTCTTAATAGAGCAGTCCATATGGACAAGGATCGAATTAGTGACACTCAAGCAACTCTAGAAGACGTATTTCACACATGCACTAATATCTTGTCCTTTATTGATCAAGAGAGTGATCAAGCTGGACCATCCAATTTGGATATGGCCGCTATAATCCAGAACATGCAACAACAACAGGTTACCCAACCATCTAAAGTGCCTGTTAGCAAGCCTAGGGTTATTCCCACACAAAAGAAACCATCATTTACTGCTCTATTTCGCCAAGCTATTGAGCAATATACCTCAAATCAGCAAAAGCCCAAAACAAAACCAAACACCAATTACCAACAATCTGGGATACAACATAATACTACTACAAATCCTCTTCATAATACTCTTCCTACCAACGCTTTGCATAATAGCAATATAGCATCTAATCCTTATGTCACACCGTCATACACTCATAAATCCCATACTTATGTCCCACCGAACCAATATGGTGGACAAACTAGTAATCTTGAAGCCATGGTGAAATAGTTAGTTTCCCGCATGGACCAGATAGATCCCTACCGTCCCTCGTACAATTATCGAGAGATGTGTAGTCAGCCTTTAGATCCTATAGTTGTAGCACAACCATATCCTAAACATTTTCCTATGCCTATCCTGCCCATATATAAAGGAACCGAAGATCCCATAGAGCATCTTCGTATGTTTAGGATAGCATGTCATGATATATCACATGATGACTTATTATTGCTAAAAATGTTCCCAAAAAGTTTAGGAGGAATGGCATTAGAGTGGTATTATCAATTACCCACTAATTCTTTGAGGAATTTCGAAGAAACAACCGAGTCTTTTGTTCATCAATTTAGTGCCTACATCGAAAGGCATGTGACCATTAAAGACTTGTACAACTTAAAACAAGACAAAGATGAATGTTTTGCTGATTTCCTAGCTAGGTGGAGACAGTTGATAGGAAAATTGCACTTTGTGTTACCTTATAGGGAGATGTTGGACATCTTTATTAATAATTTACAAGACCAACTATCTTATGAATTATCAATTGCTACCTTGACCACCTTCGATCAAGCTATAGACTTAGCCGAAGAGTGGAAGATGCTCTCATTAGGAGAGGTCAGCTTAAAAAGAAAGATGATGAGAAAACATCCAGAAATCAATATAAAAATAAACAAGTTGTGGGTGATGGAGTCACTGATAGTAGAAATATTGCTAATGTTAATGCTACGAAGACAACGAAGAAGTTTATACTGAAACCTCCTGATAAACCTCCTCGAGAATTTACTAGGTTAAATCAACCTTTATCAACCATTCTCCCACAATTATTAGAATGAGGTTTGATTCAATTACCAACTATCCGAGAACCTGATCCAACTATACCCGGATACAGAGCTGATTTACACTGTGACTTCCATAGAGGACCTGGACACACTACCAACTCTTGTAAAATATTAAAACATAAAATACAAGACTTAATTGATAACAATGAGATGGAGGTGCAAGCCTTTCAACCTAAGCAAAATCCTCCTAATAATGCTCAAAAGAACATCCCCCAAAACTAGAATCAGAATGCCAATCAGTCATTGGACATATTTCAACATCCTTTACCAAAACATGGTAAGGAAGTGGCTAATCAAATTGAACATCATAATGTTCCCCCTCCTACCCGATATGTAGGAACTATTAGTGGGCATTTACCTACTCATGATTTGGAAATATTTGACACAACCTTATCCATGGTTACAACTAGGCCTCTACATAATATTCAGACACCTGATCTTAGTGATACAGAATATGAGACTGAGAGTGATATGGAAATCACATCAAATCAATCGAATAGCTCTGAAGATGAATCGGATCCTATTCTCCCTATCACAAGTTATATGGTTCCAGAAGAACCATTTCCAAGAAGAGTCACTACTAGACCATCGTCTCACCAATTACTTTCTAATGAGCAAGCCATAAATGCTAGACCAAGACCCATTCATCATCCACAGAATAATATTGTGGGTACCATCGGAGTTGTTACTAGACAACAGGCTCAAAACTCTCAACAAGATCAAATGCAGAATGATGGATCAACTCCATTTGTTTTGAAAGTTCCTAATAAAGGGAATCAGGCACCTAATGTTCAACCTAAACCTCCTTATAATATTAATGAGCAACTATCAAATATTACAGCTAGAATTTCCCTTTTGGACCTTTTAAGATCTTCTCCTACACATAGAGATGAATTAATGCTCACATTAAGCCAGATGATGGTACCACAAGACATTCAACCTGAAGCCATGGCTAATACTATAATAACTCGTGAAGTTGATTGTATTGACTTCCGGGATAGAGACATACCGCAACATAGTTTACATAAGGATAACCCCTTATATATTACTGCCTTAATTGGAGATGTAGCAGTTAAACGAGTCTTGATTGATAATGGTTCATCTTTAAACATCTGCACTTTTGACTTCTACCAAATATTTGGGTTTAGAAGTGATGAAATGAAAAGAACCGATATGATCATAAAAGCCTTCAATGACGAAACACAAGAAACGTGTGGAGTTATTACCATCCCATTGCAGGTTGGTCCGAGAACCTTGGATACGACCGTGTTTATTGTACATTGCCCTGCATCGTACAATATACTCTTGGGTCACCCTTGGATCAACGCGATGCGAGCCATTCCCTCAACTTTACATCAATGTGTTAAATTCGAATTTAAGAATCAGTTGGTTACCATTCATGGTGATCCTAGACCCTTTGATATGTGTGCTTTGGCAGAACCTGTTGGAGTTCAATTTTGCCCTGCTCTGTCATCCACACATCCTAATTCTCATTATCCATCTAAACGTGTGAAACACACACCCACAACGCCATCTACTTCTTCTCCATCAGTTCCACCCCTACATACAGCTCAACCATCCTCTAAACAAACCACATTAGGACCTCAGAAAGATCCTAATCCCACAACCAATGCCTCTTGTTCTACTCCTATAACTTCTATACCTATAATAGACCCATCCATCGACATCTCTACAACATCTACATCCACCAAAGGCATAGTTTCCGCATCAGAAGATGTAGGAAATGTTCCTTCTACCTCTTATGCTCTTACTGACGAGCTCTTACCCGATTTATCTAAAATTCTTATATCAGAGAAAATGAATGCTTCTATGCAAGATTCCCTTATTTTAAATAATTTGCCACCATCTCCTCGTACCTTGGGCCTCCCACAGCCTATGGGAAGTATTTACCAAGTCGGGAGCTGTGCTTTTATTTATAAGGGATATGACTAGGGTAGAATACCCAGAAACATCAAGACTCATTATGATGGATATGCTCGATGTTATTTTACTAATGAGTATATTAAAGCCAAATCTATAATGCTTAAATTGGGATATAAAGGGAAAGGTTTGGGACCTTTCCAAAATGGTATGAAAGAACCCTTTGAGGTAGAACCATGGCCTGCTCGATGTGGTGTGGGCCTATTTCCTAGTAAGGGTCAGCCCTTCCCATTTGAGGATGATGACCATCTCATATGTTACCAAGATTATTTGGATAAACGTGATGCTTTGCATTTAATGAATAAGCCATTTACATGTAATATGCTATCTATAGCTTACCCTGAGATGATCGCTGAATCCGACGATGAGTTGGAGGGAGATATCTTCCATGATGTCTCCATTGAGGAATTATTACATAATGAATTTTATTTTGATGGCTCTATACCTAGTATAGCCTACTTGAGGCGAAGCTCCTCAAGATGAATTATCCAAGCTAACCTTGGAAGAATTACAAGAATTGGGCGTTTCATCAGCCCCACCTAATTTTGAGAAAGATCTACACATGGAAGTAGAAAATGTCATAAAAATTAACATTGATACTGAGTATGACTCTAATCCTGCAAATAATAAAAATCTATAAATCAAATTAAGATGTTTATCGGACAAGATGATAAATTGCTTCCATATAAAGCATATGTATTATAATAATATCTTTATTTGATCAAGTTACCCTGGAAGCTATTCCTCGAACTAGCAATCATGTAGTTGATGCTATGGTCGTAGCTGCATCTCTTTTACCCTTGGAGTTAGATGATGAATATGCTACCATCATTATTCGTTGACTCTAGGAACCTACTTCAAATAAATCATGCTTAGAACCTTTGGATGTGTTTCTAATCAATGAAACTACTCCTAAACTTTGGTACATTGATATATTCAATTTTCTTCAAAATGGGACCTTCCCTAAAGGTTTTAATAGAAACCAGCATTGGTTATTATGTAGATGAGCAAGTCGCTTCGTAATAATTGGCAATACGTTATATAGGAGATCTTTTGAAGGTATCCTATTGAGATGTTTGAATCTAGAAGAATCTAGATCAGCTTTGAGTGAAGCCCATGATGGATCTTGTGGGGGACACTTTAGTGGTAGCGCCATTGCTAAGAAGCTCCTTAGGATAGGATATTTTTGGCCTACCATGGAGAATGATGCACATGATTACGTGCGCCATTGCGACAAGTGCCAAAAACATGTTGACCTTGTCCATGCACCTGCACAAGAACTGCAGGCTATTTCATCTCCTTGGCCCTTTTCAAAATGGGGCTTAGACATCATTGGAAAAATCAATCTTGTGTCATCTGATGGACACAAATTCATCATAACCACCATCGAGTATTTCACGAAGTGGGTTGAAGCTATGCCCTTAGCTTCTTGCACTGGAACCCAAGTTTCCAAATTTATTTTTAATCAAATTATTTGTAGGTTTAGAATTCTTGCAAATCTCATCTCGGATAATGGAACTTGTTTCAAAAATAAAGATGTCAAGAAATTATGTCAAAAATATAAAATTCAACATCGTTGGTCCACTCCCTATTATCCTCAGGGTAATGGCCAAGCGAAGCATCTAATAAAACATTAATTAAAATCCTCAAAATATTGGTCAATAAATCTGGCCGAGATTGGCACATTCAATTATATCCTGCTTTGTGGGCTTATCGAACTAGCGTTCGTACTCCCACGGGCACTTCACCTTTTGTTTTGGTTTATGGCGCTGAAGCAGTTTTTCCCTTTGAATTAGAAGTTCCTTCTTTGGCTCTACTACTTCAAGATACTGAAGTAGGAGATGAATATCGTGCTGGCAGATTTAGTCAGCTGGAACTCCTAGATGAGAAGCGCATCAATGCTTTGGAACATCTTCGAGCCTACTAGAACAAGCTTAAACGAGCATACCTCAAGAAAGTTCATCATCGATCCTTTGAGATCGGCGACCTTGTCTTAAAAGAAAATAAAAAAAATACTAATGCAACTAAAGATCTTAAAGGTAAATTCGAGCCCAACTGGCTTGGACCATATATTATCATTGCTAAATTTGGATCGGGAGCATACAGATTAGCTACCTTAGATGGTAAAGATCTTAAAGAACCTATGAACATTATGCATCTTAAATGCTATTATGCATAAAATCTGGTCATTTCATCATTGTATATATTGTTATTTTGCATATTGTTTCATTTTAGTCATTCATATAAAAATTTCAAAAACAAAGTAATATTATTTATTCTCTCAATTCATAAATTAAAATCAAAATATAAAAACATCAAAATCATCAAAATCTTCAAAAACATCTTCTATTTTTGCACCTGTCAATTCTTGAAGTATTGCAGTCATATTTTCAATTATTTTGGATAAATTAGCATTTATTTGGAATCCCGCACTTTCACACTCACATGAATAAATATCTTGATTTTATTTGGTATGATTATTAATCTCTCTTATATCAAAGTCCACAGTTGAATTAAATAAAGTTTTGAGCATAGAGAATTGATCTTGTTATTTACTTGAACCAAGTATATCTTTTCACATTAAAATGATTTCATTGCAAATTCAATATGATGCTACATAGTAGAAGTGGTTTCTTGAGCGAAAAGTTTCCCCTGCTATCCTATCATGCACATGGTCTAGAATCTTTGAGAATTGACAAAAGGACAAGCTCACCCCTGCCCGAATAAAAATCCCTTGCTCTACAACCAATCCGAGCAAGTATCCCTAGTATAGGAAGAAAAAGAAAAGTCAAAGAAAATGAGAAAAAGAAAAATATCATTTTGTACCATCGCAGCAATATTTCAGCATTATCTCAGTTCCAAGCAAAAATACAAAAAAAAAAAGAGAAAAGAAGAGAAAGAGAAAATATAAAGCAAAATGCAATAAAATCCCTTTCCCTACCCCTTGAAAAGAAAAGAAGGGTGAATGAGCTTGAATCCCTGGAATTCTCAATTATTCGAAAATCGTGAGGTAAGCCCCATAACAGGTGGTTTGTGCCCAACCCGCTTGGCCTTGGGTAACTCCTAGCGTGGTGATATGTCTGTCACATTAGCGACCTTCTTTTGTACAGACCTATGTCTGCTTATGGATCAGCTAGCTCTTGATGACCCGACTTACATAGTAGTCTGGTACGGTTACATGCATATAAATCATGGTCAACGAACACTTATTTGGTTAATTCAAATTACTTGTATCAAATTATCTTGCTCAAAATTGGTAAATGAACAATACAATTGCACACACATTTGTATTTGAGAGATTTTGTATCATTATGATAAATCAAGATCGGCAATGAACTCACATATGCACATGAGGGTTCCTTATAAATCTACATTTTGTCTTTGAGATAATTTAAAATATTTATGCAAATCTTTTGGAATAATTTCATCTTCTTATTTGAGAACATCTGTTTAGTATAAAAACAATTACATACATTTTTTTCAAAAATCCAAAATTTTCTTTCAACAACATATTCAAAAATCTAGCAATAAAGTCACGTTTATATATACTTTTGACTTCCGCAATGATGGTATAGTTCCTAAAACCTAAATAGAATTTTATGCCTAGGCAAGCCTCATCTTATATATTTTCTATTTATCTCAAAATCAAAAATCAATTATGCAATAAAATTATTTTTGGATTTCGCGATGATGGTATAAGTCTATACCTATAATTCTATGCCTAGCGCAAACCATTGTTCTAATTTTATTTCCCATTCATTTTAATTCATAAAAACATATGGCTTACATCATTATGTTACACAATTGTGCTTTAAAAAGAATGAACACTTTTTTCTATTTCATTTCATTATGTCAACATTCAATTTTGCAACGATGGTATAATTCCTAAGGAATTGTTCAAAATTTTATCACACTTAGGAATTTTATGCCTAGCAAAAATCATATTTTTAATATTTCATGCATAATATTTTCATGAAAATCTGAAAACAAATCATCACCATCATCATTTTTCATCATCACAACACAAAGTCTTAAGACAGTCTCTTAAGCACTCTTTTACTTTTAGCAATATTTCTATACTGGGATTAGCTTGACGACCTAGCGAGCGGTGACTCCATGAAATGGTCATATAACAGTGACAATGTCCTTTGAAATTATTGTTAGAAGTCCCTTTATTTTTCATCAAATCACACCACAAACAACCAATTTGTTTACATCAGATTATTTCATTTAAATTTTATAACATGACATAAAATTATACTATTTCCAAATGACATAATTACATGAATAATCAATCAAAAATTCAAAATTTAAAGCATCATAAAACATATGGACAAGTCATATCACAAAAATATCATATATATATATATATATATATCAAAATATATGTACATCATATCAAAACTGGATTGGTATGCCACAATCTATACCCTGGCATACTCAATCCTCTCAAAAATATACAATCTATAGTCTATAGCGGCTAGTCTCGAGAAGCCCTCGAGCTCTCAGCCTCATCTCCTCTCCCACCCTAGGATGGAGGAGGTGGCCCCATAGAGTTTCGTGCTGTATCTTGGGTCCTCGACATCGATCATGAGGATGTCCTCGATGATCCCATCATGATCGGCTCCGCAATGGGGGCTGGCAGCGGTATCCTCTGGTTCTCTGGAACCACGTGATAGTATAATCCCTGGTAGAATGTGGTATGAGCAATAGACCATGCCAGATCCTGAGTGCTCGCCCCTCCGCTTCGAGCCCTGAGTCATGTAGCCTCATCCTGTAGTGTCTGCACTTGAGCTCGGAGGTGGGCATTCTCTACTCGGAGAGCCACCATCTCGCTGCTCTCCCCCACCTCGACACCCTTGCCCTTATCGAGTGATGGTGGCCTATCCCTCTGTTGAGAAGGGAGTCCCTCCTCCCTCCTCTCTGGCTGCTATGGTCTCTCTGAAGCCTGTGGCACTCTCTGGCGTCTCTCCTGAGGAGACCATCGTTGCTCCCTCCCTTTGTGACCCCTCGCTGCATCGATGGTAGCCTGGCATCGCCTCCCCATCCATCGCACCATAGCATGCATCGGACCCTATGCCCTCATCATCCGAGGAGGGTGGATGCCTATGTACCAGGCATCATCCCCATCCACTGGCTAAATGGGGGCATCATCAGCATCCTGACTCTAGAATCATTGCATATCTGGAGCCCCGCTCAGTGTAGTACTATCTCGGATAGTCTAGGAGTACTCGTAGTCTCTGAGAGAAGGGATCCCCTATTGTAGATCGAACTACCTCAAAACTTGGTCATAGCGGTGGAGCTCTACCTCTCCCCACTCCATCCTCAGCCAAAAGACTCGCCTGATGCGAGCCAACTCCTGTCCATCCTCTCCCCACCCTGGATGCTCTCTCCATGGCCTCCAGGTGATCTGGTCAGGGATGAGGTCATCTAGCAACCTCTGGGACATCGACAGATCTATCCATCACTGTGACCCTCTCTGGAGCCACCAATAGAAAACCTGGGGTCTCTCTCGATCAACCCCTATCAGTGGAAGCCCTATCGGCCTTCGCACCGCAATGTGCTCCCAGCACCAAACTTGTAGCAATGATGTCAATACTAGACATCGACCTCCCTTGTATACGACCCCGTATAGGATCCTATACAAGCGGCATAGTACAAAGCTGCCCCAAGCAAATCTGTAGTCATGGTCTCTCATATCGTAGACCACATCTGAGAGCAGCCATGGTAACCTGCATCCACTCTGGTGGCATAGCAATAGGCCACCCACTACCCCTGCCAAAACCTGAGTCAATCGAGACGCCCCAGGCATCTGCCTCAATGTCTCGATGTTCACTCCACCCTTCTCCAGGGTGAAGCTAGGGTCTCTACACAGTCGCATCATGGCATGGCCCTGATTGGCCGTAGGAGTCATCAACCGCCCTTGTATGGGGATCCTCAAGATCCTCCATACATCCTCTAGAGTGGGAGCCATCTCCCCTATCGGTAGCCAGAAGTAGGATGACCCCGGATACCACCTCTCTGCTAGGGCTGTCAGTAGCCCCATGTCTGTAGGTATTTGTGGCATCTCTGCCACATGCTGTAGCCCAACCTCTGATAGTCGGTCTCGCTTCACCTGATCGAGCATGGCTACATCATCTCTGAGCCCCCCGTATTTCCACTCTCAACTTTTTAGTAATCCCCTCTACAAAATAAACAATAAAACAATAAAAATCATTAATAGATAATCATTAAAATCAGTTAAATCAATTTAATCTTATAAAAAAAGATGATATCGTCCACTATTGGATGATATCATCCTAAATTGAGTCAAATCATCCTTTGTAGGATGAAATCATCTCCGATTTCTCAACTTGGGGATCACCCCTTGTTGGACGGGATCGCCCCTATTTCATCGATTTCGCCCCTAGATGAAATCGACGATCTAGGGATGATTTCATCCCGACGTCATCGATGGCCTAAAAATGGCCGTGATGCCCCAAAAATAGTCAAAATTTAAATTAAAAATCACACAAATCAAATTAAAAACATAATTCATCAAGTTTAGATCCTTACCCGCAACCCGCGTCGGACCTCTGTCGATCTGTGTGTCGTTTCCACCATTTTGCCTGTAGAGCTCTAAAACAGCAAAAATGAACAATAATAATGAATTAGGGTTTTACCCTATTTTTCTTAATTTTATTTAAAAACAACTTTTTTTAAAATTTTGCTTTTCCACGCTTTTACCTCAAACGTTCGATTTGGGTAAAAACACGAAGGGGGCACCATAGTAAGCAGTCGTACGATTCGACCTAGAATCGTCGTCTAAAAAATGGAATAAATTTTTGCTTTCTCGTAAAGCATGGAAGAACTCGTCTTTAACGCATTTTCTTCAAAAAATTCGCTAAAGAGGGGGCAAAATGTAGCACCCTAAAATTGGCGTAGTTAAACCCTTAGTAAAAAGATAAAAATTTGAATTTTAACCCCAAAACCGCTCGTTAACCGCTCCCCCATTTTTCATGCCATTTTTAGGAGTTGTTTTGACCGTTGGACGATATCATCGCCGATCAGACGAAATCGTCCCAGATCGGACGAATTCGTCTGGAACAGAACGTCCAGACGATTTCGTCCCAAAACCAAATTTTCATAATTAGCTTCTGTTTCAACAGCCTCTCCAACTTGGGCAGAAGCGTGTCTGCGTAGTTGGAGATTCCTCCATTGGAGATCTCCCAGATTGGGATGATCCCCAACCTCCTAACCTCCCCCTAATCCTATATAAACTAGGATTTTCTCAGTTTATCCCCCTGGCTCTTCTCCTGACTCTCTCCCTGGTTGATTTTCCCTGCCATTTAGCTTTCTTTGTGTTAAGACATCCTATCCACCATTGTTTGCACTCGTAGTTTTAAGTTTTCATTGCAGGTTTTCACTGTGCTTCAGTTGGAGGAAGCTCGGATCGTCGTAGGCGATTCCAGACGATTTCGGATGATCCTATCGTAGATCGACGATGATCTCGTACGATTGGAGGTGATCTCGACTGCATTTTAGATTGGGGGCAATCAGAGCCCTGAGTTTGCATTTCTCATCTTCCTTCCTTATTTTATTATGCATTAGCTTGATTATTTTTCATTCTGCATCCTGGAGTTCACCTCATTTAGCATAAATGCATGATAAAGTTAAAATAAGTTATTAAAACAATGCATTTCCTTTAATCTGCTATCTAGATTTATCAGTTAGGCATTTATACTATCATTTCTATCATTTTGCATTATTCTTGCAGTTGCATTTTTGGTTTTTGGTGTCTGTTTCTATGATTGCAGGTTTCTGACGAATTCGTCAGATCGACGATGATCTTGTCTGATCTCAGATGATCGCTTGTGATCTGGGATGATTCTGTACAATTGCAGATGATCCTGTCATATTCGAGATGATCTGGACTCCTACAAGCTTCAGAATCTTCATCAGACATCCGAAATCAGGTACATTCTTTCTCATTTAGCATATTCCTTGTATTTAGGATTCATTCATGCTTTCTGTATTCATATAAATCAGCATTTTCATATAGAATAGCTTAGATTCATTTTGGCCAACCTAGGAATATGAATGATTGAGTATAAAATGAACACATCAAACCCATTCTCAACCTAGGCGTGGAAACTGCCACTCAAAGTTTCCTGGTGAACCCCACCATCCATCAAAAATTCACCCTTATACCCCTCCCCCGAGAGGCGTGACCTTCAAAGGGCCTCTCAGTCCGAGGTATTGTCCCATCCTTCTCGCATCCCCCTTTCGGGCATGGATCCTATAGCCTGAAGGTAAGGGTGCAAAAAATTTGGGTCGAGTACAAGAGGAGATTGTTGACTTTAACATCATATTCAGTTGAACTTGGTAGAGGGTACCTGATGGGTTGAGGCCAATGAGTGAACAATAAATGTTACTATATGAGAGTTTTCAACTCAAATATAAGTATGGCTATCAGGTAGTACCAAGTATTTACCTTTTTGAATATTTACCAAGAAGCGCAGTTTATAGAAAGGGATCTTATCACTATTGGAAGGTTCCCTGCAAAGATGGTATGCCTATTTTCTTGGATCTAATGCAAGCATAAAATACTACTTTCCCAAATCCTACCCTAGATTCTAATACCAGTCTCCAAAAATGGATCATCAAGCCTAACATTCTAGTAATACAGGCACCCCCACTCCTCCAATACTTCCTACCATTCTTGCACTTCCTATGGTGATAGTTTCATCAACTCCAAATCCTCAACTTGCAACTCTACAAGATCTGCAATCAACTTTGAAAACTTTGACAAATAAGATGACTTCCATGGAAAGAAGAGAAGCAGAAAGAAATTTCCAACCAAGGCAGTTTTCACAAGTAACAAAATATTAAGCCTCCATGAGCGGTAGAAGCTATGATAAGTCTAGCATGGTTTACACCAATGAAGATAGTGAACCCCCTCAACAGAGTCAAACTTTTTGTGTTCCACATGTAATGATATACACTATGAAACTTCTTGTATGATTCATCAACATCATGTGTAGAAGGTAGCTATCAAAA